>APFE030940410.1:154454-178166 GCA_000404065.3 Pinus taeda
CAAGGCACTGAAATCTAGGCAATCAAACAACTTGCCTCTATATGCTAGGAAACTGATTCATTCATTTAATTTTCACTTTTTAGTGAATGAATCCTCTAGAACAAGTAAAAATGTGCCAATATTAAATCATGGTAATCAAATTACATCATGGTAGATCAATAGTTACATCAAAAGTAAAACTAGTCAAAACTGGGCGAATTTCCGAGGTGAAGAGTGAAAATGAGGCCAAATTTCTCTATGTATCATGCCACTTTAGAGCTTATTTTGAGGCACTTCCCAAAGTCCAAATTGTGCTCATGATAGCTCGTTGGAAAGAAATTCCTATCTACTTTCCAACCCAAGTGGAATTTCTAGATTTGGCATCCAATTTCTCCTCCAAAACTTCAATCTCTCAAGACTATTTCCTGTGTGTGGAAATAGGGGCAGTGAGGTCATTGTTTGAGTGTTTTTTACCTCTTTGAGGGCCCAAAACTTGCCCAAATTTCTTGGACATGAACAAGAAACCATAATTTTTCATGCCAAATCTAGAAATTCAAAGTTTTTTGGATTTGGAGCTCTCTAGAAAAAGCGCGCGCCACGTGGCGCGGTGCATAGGGAGGAAAACCCTGCTTTTATTGCAAAAAATTTCAAAATGCAAAAATTGCTCCGAATTTCTTGAAATTTGAGTTGGACATTCTCTATAAAGTGCTATGATGGGCCAAGGATTCCTTGGCCAATATCTGGAGTTGATCATGCTCTTTTTTCCTCTTTTTCCTTTTGGATGCCTTCCTTAGTTTTGCCTTTAAATTCCTTATTCACACCTTGCAAACATTTTTTCTGTGCCTTGTAGTGAAAAGCCATGTGTCTCAACAATGCTTTGTCCCTATTGGCCTTATCCAGAAATATCTCTAAGTGGATGTTTATCCTCTCGAGCCAAATCTCTCGATCAACCTCTATCTCCTACTGAATGGGTGTCATCTCATTTAGGCTTCTTTGGGCAGCCTGTCGGTCTTCACGGATGTTTTGCCACTTCTATGAGGCGTCCTGGGTGCATGTACCCCTATTGGTGAGTCACTGTGGGTCTCCTCCTCATACTCATATGAAGAATCATATGCCATCATTGCTAGTGAATGAACTGTTTTTGAGTTGTAGATGTTGATGTGTTGAAGTGTCTTAAACTGTCTTTGATGATGTGTTTGACTTTGCCACCAAGGGAAAACAGTGATATAGGGGACTGTAGGACGGGAAAAACAATGAGGGATTTGAGGGATTGTTTGGGATAGGGTCTAGTCAGGGATATAGGGAATTAGGAAAGGATTTAGGTGTTTTTTTATATGGATTAGGGTTTGGGTTTGGGACTTTGTAAAATAGGAATTGGGGGTATGGGATTAATGAATTTAGGGGGTATGATTTTGGGGAATAGGGAAAACAAGGGGCGTATGGAATTAGGAAGTGATGAGGTGAAGGGATATTTGGAGGCAAACAGTCAATATAAAACCCTAAAAGAAATATCCTTTGGAAATTTTGAAGAGATATGGTTTGCTTTCCTTTGAATACTCACCATGCAACAAGCACCATCAAACCACCATCAAATTTGGATGAAGAGCAATGGCCAAGGATCAATATACTTGTATCAATGATAATCCACATGTTTTTGGAATTTTAGAGCAAGATTTGGCAGCTTTTTGGGCTTGCTGGCTGTATGTTCCGCGCCTTCCCAATGCGTCGCGCGAGCGTAAATTTACACTGGAAATTAGAGCCCAATGCGCTGCGCCACCTGCCCAGTGCGCAACACGTTTTCCAGAAGACTTTTGGAGGACTTCCTAGTGTCCAAAGTAGGTGCAGGATAGCTCGTTGGAAATGTATTTGAGTCTAATTTCCAACCCAACTATAATTTTGCAATTTTGAGTTCACTTTACCTGTCAAAAATCAAATCTCCCAAGCCAGGTGAAAATGTGCCAAATGAGGCTACCTCAAGGCAGATTGCTGTTGCAGTCAACTTTTCAAGGTGTTCCTCAACTCTAAATTGAGCTCTTGATAGCTCATTGGAAACCTATTTGTGTCTAGTTATCATTTGACTCATCAACAAAGTCATTTAACCAACCAAGCTAGGATAAATCTTGATTTTCCCAAGGTCACTTCAGAGGTGCATCAATTCTCCTGAGGCAACTGTATTTTTGACATTTCTCTAAAACCATGACACCTGTGTAAAAAGGGAAGGAGGTTTTTCTTCCTTGGCCTATTTTGGAAAAAAAACCTCCCCAAGTTTTCCCAAATTCATCTTTTATTGCTCAGAAACATCATTTGAGTGAAAGCTACCCCGATGTGTGGAACAGGGGATTTGTCGAAATGAATCGAAATGAAGGGGATAAGGGGCTTCTAAATTCTTGAGGAAATTTTGAGAAGTAGGGAGGGATGTTAGGAAGTAGGGGAAAGTGGAATTTAAAATATTGAGTGAGGGGAAGGGGTCCAAAAGGGAAAAACACAAGCCTAGCCTTGAAAATAGGGTTTGTAGAAAGAAACTAGGGTTTGTGCGAAAATGAGGAATTTGGGGGATCTCAGTGATGGGAAGTGTTTAATAAGGTAAATTAAGGATAGGGGAAGGTTTATGAACATTAGGATACAAGTTTTGCCGATGATTTGACCATCCAAGAGAAATTACCTTCAAAACCCTAGGAGAGGGAAATGAACCTTACCTAGGCACAACTGAAGCATGAACAAGGTGTAAAATGACCCATTGGAACTTGACATGATGATGCAAACTCTCTGAATGATGGTACACTCAGCTGAATGGTGACATGGACCAACATTTGGAAAACTTTGATAGGAGTAAAAGCAAACCCTAGACCTAATGCCTAGTGACCAAATTTTGCTTGAAGACTCACTCAAATGACAAAATTTGACCTTGACACCTTAAAATCACTTTGTAAGAGCATGTTTGATCACTGGAGGAAGGCTGCAAAGGTTGAAACTAACATTGGCTCCAATGGGGATGGTAGCTCCTTGGAGGTGCTAAGAACGACAACTCTCTTGGGAAAGTAGACAGTGCCTTCATCCATTGGGCAATGGAGTCAAGAACCCAAACTGAAATGCATCACTAAAAACTGATGACTCGATGACACAAATTGACTCTCACTCAACTAAAAATTGGCTCGATACTTAAACACAACCGACAATCTGGAAAATAGTGGTCAAAGTAGAGATTATTCATCAAAACCTACTCTAATAGTTTCATTCATCACCTGATCAAGTGAAATGAAACAACCAATGCAACCAAGTAAGCATGCTGACTGCTATTTGAATTCTCCACAAGTGCTTGTTTATGAACAACAAGAGAGAACTACTGAAAGGCAACTCACATGAAAAGTTGTGAACAGATCCGTTGAATACTATGGATTCTATATCCACCTCCAAAAACACTGCATAAGGATCTCGAAATTCATGTACACTGGGACTTATCTCATCGAATGGATGACTTCTCTTCTCTTCATACCATGAATGCAAACTTTGATCTGAGCTTTGTGACGAGTCTCCTGCTGAAAATGACAAAGAAACCGGTTGCCGGATCAAGTTTGTATCAATATTGTTTTCAAAACTCACAGTTAGGGGAAGGACTTTGACTGTAAACCTCATCCAAAACATTAGCTATTGGATCATGAAAAACTTGAAAAGACTACTGCATCCCATTTTCTATTGGTTCCGAAGAGATTGCATGACTTTCTACAGGCTTCTCATTTGAAGATATACTATGCAATTTACCCTTCAAAAACTGAAATAATTGAAAACAAAAAGGTACGGAATCATCTTGCATCATTGTATCATATGTGCTAGCTTCCAAGTCCTCATCTGCGACTTGACAATCAATGGCATTCGAGGGCTACAAATCTGGATATGATAAGCCTTGAACAAGGTTTTCATTGCCCTCAAGATGGTCCAAATAAAGACTTGTTGATAGTTGGTTTATGATTGCATGAATGTTGTCTCTAATGAACTGAAACGAAGCAAAACAAAAGGCAAAGATCCTTAACGTACTTCAAAATTTGCTGCACTTTCCTTGTCACCGTCATAGCTACTATGCAATGGTTGAATATTGTATTGGAGCTACTGAAAGTGAACTTCTTCCTCCCACAAACTAGCTGCTTGTTTGTCCACAAGATTAGCTTCTATTTGAAGAACATAATCATTGTCATACTGATCAAACTGAGGCAAATCATCAGTGTAAAACACATCATCAAGCATACATGTCATATCAACATATCTCTCTTCTCCAAGATGATCTATAAAACAATCATTATCAAATCTATGAAACTTGGGATAAGAAAGAAGATGTTTTGGATCAACAACTGGTTCTTCTTCAATTAGTGAGCCATGGGCTTGAACATCATAATCATTCCTTGCAGTGATATTTTGTATCATCTCTTCCACTGCACTTACCAAAACATCAAGCTTTGCCTCTAGAGATGTTGATTCCTCCAGATCTTTGTTTTTCGTCTTTTCTTCTTTCAACTTTTCCCTTCAGATCAGCAAGTGAGCCTCTACGTCTACTGCACTGTTTTGCATCTCTTCAAGTGTTGCAAGATTCCTTTCTCTCAGCTGAAACTCCATTTCTGGATCAAAGGCAGTCGGGTAGTGCAAGAGAGTGGATCCAGGAGGAGGTCTTATATTAACTGGTATCGAAAAGTAGACTTGATTAAATCTGGCAGAAAACTATTGTACTGTCTCCCCTGGTTGTCTTTTCAGCTGGTTATAATCTTCTATAATCAAGAAAGGGTTTTGTCTTACCACCCACCTGTCGAGGAAAACTTTCACAAACTACTGGAGATCTAAGATGCTTGCATCAGGCAGGGTTTTGAACCAACTCTTGACTTTGCCTTGCAAAGAAAGAGCAAAAAGCCTTATAATGACATCTTCTTCATCAACTTCAAAAAGGTCAAGGAAAGACTCAAAATTCAGTACATGTCTCTCAGCAGTGATGTTGTCGCGTTCACCATCAAATCTTGGTAGATATAGGTCATGATTCTTATGGAAAGCATGGGATAGAGGAGGTAAAATCAGAGGCTTGTATCGATCTGGAATTTTACAAGGTAGTGGGGTATGTACAGAAGTATAAAATCAGTCTTGGTCTCTTGGGGCTCATCAATTTGAAGACGGTCATCACAAGATTCAGAAGAAGGGTCTTGATCAAGCTCAAAGGCATGCAAATCTTTGGTATTTGCAATCTTCAAAGGGAAAGAATCGATTGCAGGTCTGGGATATTTTCTCAAAGATAATATACTTTGCAAAGCCTTCGTGACATTCTCGAGAAAAGAGAATAAATAATTTATAACAAAGAATAAAATGTCTTGGATGAAATTCCAACTTGAGTACCTGATCTGTCCATATTGTCCGTTCATGTTTTTGCTGGTAGGGTTCATCCTCCAATGGAGTCTTTGGATCTAATCTCGAAACTAATTTGGAACCGCCAAGTGAATGATTTCAGGCTTGCTGTGTCTGATCGTTGTCCACCATCAACAATCAAATCTAACTTTGATACATGTACTAGGGAAATTTGCAAGTTAGATATTCCGTTTATAAGACTAAACCAGAGATTGACTGAAGTAGCTTTTATCTACTTGCGCTAATGCAAAGCAAAAGCGTTTCAAAGGCTACCTAGCTAATCTTCAAACTTCGTTTGTAGTTTATAAAATGAAGAACACTAACAAACAAACAATTTCTTCCCCAGTGGATTCGCCACTATATTAGTGCCTAGATTTGCCTCAGGCTGGAAATTCGAGGTTCTAGGTCCACATCAAACCACGCTCAGCCTCGTAGCTAGCCCTATGAGGATAGGAGAGGGCTCTCTCCAGGTCAATCTCAGCAAACGATAATTGATGGGGTTCGAGATGACTGAAATAAAAGCTAATCTTAGGCTAGGTATGAAGTACAAGGATTTGAATTGAGTTTTTGGGGGTTTTGAGTTGGAAAATGGGAGAGGTAAATTTGGGTCTGGGGATGAGACACAGTTTTTGCAGAGTTCTGATTGGGGCAAGGAAGGAAATCGTTTTGATGCTTTCAGAGTAAATAAATGGATGGATCAGACCGGTGAGGATCCATGGAGGGCAAGAGAGTCTCAAGAGTCCTCCTCAAACAGATGAAAACATTGAAAATTAAACAAAAGTTCAAAGCAGAGCACAACAGTCCAGTGAATTCTACTTTAATCACTCATTTGTTTAATTTCAGAAGAAAAGAGAAGGGAAAATGATACACATAAACATCAATTAACTTACAAGTACATAGAGAATAACACCATCAAAGTACATAGCCACATGGATCCCAACAAGTGCTGCAAAACCCTGGTCTTTCCTTTGCCAAAAATGCAGAGATAGAATGTCTAATGATGTGCTAAGCAATCCCAAATGTCCAACCCTAAATATGACTCAAAAATACATGATATAGAACATCCTAACCCATTCCCATGCCTCTAGGGGTCGAGCTCATCATTCTAGGAGCTGTTTCAACCAATTCTAAACAAGGCACTGAAATCTAGGCAATCAAACAACTTACCTCTATATGCTAGGAAACTGATTCATTCATTTAATTTTCACCTTTTAGTGAATGAATCCTCTAGAACAAGTAAAAATGTGTCAATATTACATCACGGTCATCAAATTACATCATGGTAGATCAATAGTTACATCAAAAATTAAAACTAGTCAAAACTGGGTGAATTTCTGAGCTGAAGAGTGAAAATGAGGCCAAATTTCTCTATGCGCCGTGCCTCAAATTCTCTATGCATTGCGCCACTTTGGAGCTGATGTTGAGGCACTTCCCGAAGTCCAAATTGATCTCATGATAGCTCGTTGGAAAGCACTGCCTGTCTACTTTCCAACTCAAGTTGAATTTCTAGATTCGGTGTCAATTTTCCCCTCCAAAACTTCAATCTCCGAAGACTGGTTCCTGTGTGTGGAAATAGGGGCAGTGAGGTCATTTGTTGAGTGCTTTTGACCTCTTTGAGGGCCCAAAACTTGCCCAAATTTCTTTTCCATGAACAATAAACCATAATTTTTCATGCCAAATTTAGAAATGCAATTTTTTTTGGATTTGGAGCTCTCTAGTAAAAGCGCATGCCACGTGGTGCAACGCATAGGGAAGAAAACCCTATTTTTTAGTGCAAAAATTGCTCCAAATTTCTTGAAATTTGGGTTGGACCTTCTCTATCAAGAGCTATGATGGGCCAAGGATGCCTCAGCCAATATCTGGAGTCCATCATGCTCTTTTTGCCTCTTTTGCCTTTTGGATGCTTTCCTTAGTTTTGCCTTTAAATTCCTTATTCGCACCTTGCAGACCTTGTTCTGTGCCTTGTAGTGAAAAGCCATGTGTCTTAGCAATGCTTTGTCCCTATTGGCCTTGTCCAATAGTCTCTCTAAGTGGATATTGATACTCTTGAGCCAAATCTCTCGATTAGCCTCTATCTCCTGCTGAATGGGTGTCATCTCATTTAGGCTTCTTTGTGCAACCTACTGGTCTTCACGGATGTTTTGCCACTTCTATGAGGCCTCCTGGGTGCATGTACCCCTGTTGGTGAGTCACTATGGGTCTCCTCCTCATACTCATATGAAGAATCAGATGCCATCATTGCTAGTGAATGAACTATTTTGGAGTTGTAGATGCTGATGTGTTGAAGTGTCTTAAACTGTCTTTGATGATGTGTTTGACTTTGCCACCAAGGGAAAACAGTGATATAGGGGACTGTAGCAGGGGGAAAACAATGAGGGATTTGAGGGATTTTTTGGGATAGGGTCTAGTTAGGGATGTATGGAATTAGGAAAGGATTTACGTGTTTTTGTATATGGACTAGGGTTTGTGTTTGGGACATTGTAAAATAGGAATTGGGGGTATGGGATTAATGAATTTAGGGGGTATGATTTTGGGGAATAGGGAAAACAAGGGGCGTATGGAATTAGGAAGTGATGAGGTGAGGGGATATTTGGAGGCAAACAGTCAATATAAAATCATAACAGCAATATCCTTTGCAAATTTTGAAGAGATAGGGTTTTCTTTCCTTTGAATACTCACCATGCAACAAGCACCATCAAACCACCATCAAATTTGGATGAAGAGCAATGGCCAAGGATCAATCTACTTGTATCAATGATAATCCATGCGTTTTGGGCATTTTAGAGCAAGATTTGGAAATTTTTTGGGCTTGCTGGCTGTATGCACCATGCCTTCCCTATGCATCGTGCCAGTGTAAATTTACATTGGAAATTAGAGCCCAATGCGTCGCGCCAGTTATGTGTGCTACGTCACCTGCCCAGTGCATAACACATTTTCTAGAAGACTTTTTTAGGCCTTCCTAGTGTCCACATTAGGTGTAGGATAGCTCGTTGGAAAGATATTGGAGTCTAATTTCCAACCCAACTGGAATTTTTCAATTTGGAGTTCATTTTCCCTCTCCAAAATCAAATCTCCTAAGACTGGTCAAAATGTGCCAAATGAGGCTACCTCAAGGTAGAGTGTTGTTGCAGTCAACTTTTGAAGGTGTTCCTAGACTCCAAATTGAGCTCATGATAGCTCATTGGGAAGATATTTGTGCCTAGTTATCATTTGATGCATCAACAAAGTAATTTAACCAACCAAGCTAGGAGAAAACTTGATTTTCCCAAGGTCACTTCAGAGGTGCATCAATTCTTCCGAGGCAACTATATTTTTGACATTTCTCTAAAACCATGAAAATTGATGACTCGACGACACAAATTGACTCTCACTCAACTAAAAACTGACTCGATACTTAAACACAATCGACAATCTGGAAAATAGTGCTCAAAGTAGAGATTATTCATCAAAACCTACTCTAACAGTTTCATTCATCACCTGATCAAGTGAAATGAAACAACCAATGCAACCAAGTAAGCATGCTGACTGTTGTTTGAATTCTCTACAAGTTCTTGTTTATGAACAACAAGAGAGAACTACTGAAAGGCAACTGCCATGAAAAGTTGTGAACAGATCCTTTGAATACTATGGATTCTCTATCCACCTCCAAAAACACTGAATAAGGATCTCGAAATTCATGCACACTGGGACTTAGGTCATCAAATGGATGACTTCTCTTCTCTTCATACCATGAATGCAAACTTTGATCTGAGCTTTGTGACGAGACTCCTGCTGAAAATGACAAAGAAACTGGCTGCCAGATCAAGTTTGTATCAATACTGTTTTCAAAGCTCACAGATAGGGGAAGGACTTTGACTGCAAACCTCATCCAAAACATCTACAATTGGATCATGAAAAACTTGAAAATACTGCTGCAGCCCATTTTCTATTGGTTCCAAAGAGATTGCATGACTTTCTACGGGCTGCTCATTTGAAGATATACATTGCAATTTACCCTTGAAAAACTGAAATGATTCAAAACAAAAAGGTACAGAATCATCTAGCATCATTGGATCGTATGTGCCAGCTTCCAAGTCCTCATCTACAACTTGACAATCAATGGAATTCGAGGGCTACAAATCTGGATATGAGAAGTCTTGAACAAGGTTTTCATTGCCCTCAAGATGGTACAAATCAAGACTTGTTGACAGTCCATTTCTGATTGCATGAATGTTGTCTTTGATGAACTCAAACAAAGCAAAACAAAAGGCAAAGATCCTTCACTTACTTCAAAATTTTCTGTACTTTCCTCGTCACCGTCATAGCTGCTATGCAATGGCTGAATATTGTATTGGAGCTGCTGAAAGTGAACTTCTTCCTCCCACAAACTAGCTGCTTGTCTGTCCGCAAGATTAGCATCTGTTTGAAGAACATAATCATTGTCATACTGATCAAACTGAGGCAAATCATCAGTGTAAAAAACATCATCAAGCATACATGTCATATCAACATATCTCTCTTCTCCAAGATGATCTATAAAACAATCATTATTAGATCTATGAAACCTGGGATAAGAAAGAAGATGTTTTGGATCAGCAACTGGTTCTTCTTCAATTAGCGAGCCATGGGCTTGAACATCATAATCATTCATTGCAGTGATCTTTTGCATCATCTCTTCCACAACACTTACTAAAACATCAAGCTTTGCCTCTAGAGATGTTGATTCCTCCGGATATATGTTTTTCATCTTTTCTTCTTTCAATTTTGCCCTTTAGATCAGCAAGTGAGCCTCTACATTTACTGCACTATTCTACATCTCTTCAAATGTTGCAAGATTCCTTTCTCTCAGCCAAAACTCCATTTCCAGATCAAAGGCAGTCGGGTAGTGCAAGAGAGCGGATCCAAGAGGAGGTCTTATATTAACTGGCATCGAAAAGTAGACTTGATTAAATCTTGTAGAAAATTGTTGTACTCTCTCCCCTGGTTGTCTTTTCAGCCGGTTATATGCTTCTATAATCAAGAAAGGGTTTTGTCTTACCACCCACCTATAGAGGAAAAATTTCACAAACTGCTGGAGATCTGAGATGCTTGCATTAGGCAGGGTTTTGAACCAACTCTTGACTTTGCCTTGCAAAGAAAGAGAAAAAAGCCTTGTACTAACATCTTCTTCATCAACTTCAAAAAGGTCAAGAAAAGACTCAAAATTCAGTACATGTCTCTCAGCGGTGATGTTGTCGCGTTTACCATCAAATCTTGGTAGATATAGGTCATGATTCTTAGGGAAAGCATGGGATATAGGAGGTAAAATTAGAAGATTGTATCGATCTGGAATTTTACAAGGTAGTGGGGTATGTACAGAAGGTATAGAATCAGTCTTAGTCTCTTGGGGTTCATCAATTTGAAGACGGTCATCACAAGATTCAGAAGAAGGGTCTTGATCAAGCTCAAAGGCATGTAAATCTTTAGTATTTGCAATCTTCAAAGGGAAAGAATCAATTGCAAGTCTAGGATATTTTCTCAAATATAATATACTTTGCAAAGCCTTCTTGAAATTCTCAGGAAAAGAGAAGAAATAATTTATAACAAAGAATAAAATGTCTTGGATGAAATTCCAACTTGAATACTTGATCTGTCCATATTGTCCGTTCATGTTTTTGCTGGTAGGGTTCATCCTCCAATGGAGTCTTTGGATCTAATCTCGAAACTAATTTGGAATCGCCAAGTGAATGATTTCATCCTTGCTATGTCTGATCGTTGTCCACCATCAACAATCAAATATAACTTTGATACATGTACTGGGGCAATTTTCAAGTTAGATATTCCATTTATAAGACTAGACCAGAGATTGACTGAAGTAGATTTTATCTACTTGTGCTAATGCAAAGCAAAAGCATTTCGAAGGCTATTTGGCTAATCTTCAGACTCCATCTGTAGCTTATAAAACAAAGAACACTAACAAACAAACAATTTCTTCCCCAGTGGATTCGCCACTATATTAGTGCCTATATTTGCTTCAGGTTGGAAATGCGAGGTTCTAGGTCCACATCAATCCATGCTCAGCCTTGTAGCTAGCCCTATGAGGATAGGAGAGGGCTCTCTCTGGGTCAATCTCAGCAAAAGATAATTGATGGGGCTTGAGATGACTGAAATAAAAGCTAATCTTAGGCTAGGTATGAAGTACAAGGATTTGAATTGAGTTTTTGGGGGTTTTGAGTTGGAAAATGGGAGAGGCAAATTTGGGTCCGGGGATGAGACACAATTTTTGCAGAGTTCTGATTGGGGCAAGGAAGGCAATCATTTTGATGCTTTCAAAGTGTATAAATGGATGGAACAGACCAGTGAGGAGCCAAGGAGGGCAAGAGAGTCTTAAGATTCCTCCTCAAACAGAAGAAAACATTGAAAATTAAACAAAAGTTCAAAGCAGAGCACAACAGTCCAGTGAATTCTACTTTAATCACTCATTTGTTTAATTTCAGAAGAAAAGAGAAGGGAAAATGATACACATAAACATAAATGAACTTAAAATTACATAGAGAATAACACCATCAAAGTACAGAGCCACATGAATCCCAACAAGTGCTGCAAAACCCTGGTCTTTCCTTTGCCAAAAATGTAGAGATAGAATGTATAATGATATGCTAAGCAATACCAAATGTCCAACCCTAAAGATGACTCAAAAATACATGATATAGACCATCCTAACCCATTCCCATGCCTCTAGGGGTCAAGCTCATCATTCTAGGAGCTGTTTCAACCAATTCTAAACAAGGCACTGAAATCTAGGCAATCAAACAACTTGCCTCTATATGCTAGGAAACTGATTCATTCATTTAATTTTCACTTTTTAGTGAATAAATCCTCTAGAACAAGTAAAAATGTGCCAATATTACATCATGGTCATCAAATTACATCATGTTAGATCAATAGTTACATCAAAAAGTAAAACTAGTCAAAACTGGGCGAATTTCTGAGCTGAAGAGTGAAAATGAGGCCAAATTTCTCTATGCGTCGCGCCTCAAATTCTCTATGCGTCGCGCCAGTTTGGAGCTGATTTTGAGGCACTTCTTGAAGTCCAAATTGAGCTCATGATATCTCGTTGGAAAGCCCTGCCTGTCTAATTTCCGACCCATCTCGAATTTGTATATTCAGTGTCCATTTACCCCTCCAAAACTTCAATCTCCCAAGACTGGTTCCTGTGTGTGGAAATAGGGGCAGTGAGGTCATGTTTTGAGTGTTTTTGACCTCTTTGAGGGCCCAAAACATGCCAAAATTTCTTGGAAATGAACAAGAAACCATAATTTTTCATGCAAAATCTAGAAATGCAAAGTTTTTTGGATTTGGAGCTCTCTAGAAAAAGCGCGCGCCACGTGGCGCGGCGCATAGGGAGGAAAACCCTATTTTTTAGTGCAAAAATTTTCAAAATGCAAAAATTGCTCCAAATTTCTTGAAATTTGGGTTGGAACTTCTCTATCAAGAGCTATGATGGGCCAAGGATGCCTTGGCCAATATCCAGAGTCGATCATGCTCTTTTGTGTCTTTTTCCTTTTGGATGCCTTCCTTAGTTTTGCCTTTAAATTCCTTATTCGCGCCTTGCAAACCTTGTTCTGTGCCTTGTAGTGAAAATCCATGTGTCTTAGCAATTCTTTGTCCCTATTGGCCTTGTCCAGTAGTCTCTCTAAGTGGATGTTGATCCTCTCGAGCCAAATCTCTCGATCAGCCTCTATCTCCTGCTGAATGGGTGTCATCTCATTTAGGCTTCTTTAGGCAGCCTGCCAGTCTTCACGGATGTTTTTCCACTTTTATGAGGCCTCCTGGGTGAATGTACCCATGTTGGTGAGTCACTGTGGGTCTCCCCTCATACTAATATGAAGAATCAGATGCCATCATTGCTAGTGAATGAACTATTTTGGAGCTGTAGATGTTGATGTGTTGAAGTGTCTTAAACTGTCTTTGATGATGTGTTTGACTTTTCCACCAAGGGAAAACAGTGATATAGGGGACTGTAGGAGGGGGAAAACAATGAGGGATTTGAGGGATTGTTTGGGATAGGGTCTAGTTAGAGATATAGGGAATTAGGAAAGGATTTAGGTGTTTTTTTATATGGACTAGGGTTTGGGTTTGGGACTTTGTAAAATAGGAATTGGGGGTATGGGATTAATGAATTTAGGGGGTATGATTTTGGGGAATAGGGAAAACAAGGGGCGTATGGAATTAGGAAGTGATGAGGTGGGGGGATATTTGGAGGCAAAGAGTTAATATAAAACCCTAACAGCAATATCCTTTGGAAATTTTGAAGAGATATGGTTTGCTTTCCTTTGAATACTCGCCATGCAACAAGCACCATCAAACCACCATCAAATTTAGATGAAGAGCAATGGCCAAGGATCAATCTACTTGTATCAATGATAATCCACGTGTTTTGGGCATTTTAGAGCAAGCTTTGGTAGTTTTTTGGGCTTGCTGGCTGTATGCACCGTGCCAGTGTAAATTTACACTGGAAATTAGAGCCTAATGCGCCGCGCTAGTTATGTGCGCTACACCACCTGCCGAGTGTGTAGCACTTTTTCCAGAAGACGTTTGGAGGCCTTCCTGGTGTCCAAATCAAGATTAGGATAGCCTTTTGGAAAGGTCTTTGAGTATAATTTCCAACCCAACTAGAATTTTTCAATTTGGAGTTCATTTTCTCTGTCAAAAATCAAACCTCCCAAGACTGGTCAAATTGTGCCGAATGAGGCTGCCTCAAGGAAGAGTGTTGTTGCAGTCAACTTTTGAAGGTGTTCCTCAACTCAAAATTGAGCTCATGATAGCTCATTAGAAATCCCTTTGTGTCTAGTTATCAATTGATGCATCCGGAAAATCATTTGGCTAACCAGGCTGGAAGAAAACTTGATTTTCCCAAGGTCACTTTAGAGGTGCATCAATTCTCTCGAGGCAATTGTATTTTTGACATTTCTCTAAAACCATGACACCCGTGTAAAAAGTGAAGGATTTTTTTCTTCCTTGGCCTATTATGGACAAAAAACTCTCTCAGTTTTCCCAAATTCATCTTTATTTTCTCAGAAACATCATTTGAGTGAAACCTACCCTGATGTGTGGAACAGGGGATTTTTCGAAATGAATCGAAATGAAGGGGATAAGGGGCTTCTAAAGTCTTGAGGAAATTTTGAGAAGTAGGGAGGGATGTTAGGAAGTAGGGGAAAGTGGAATTTCAAAGATTGAGTGAGGGAAAGGGGTCAAAAATGGAAAAACATAGGCCTAGCCTTGAAAATAGGGTTTGTAGCAAGAAACTAGGGTTTGTGCAAAAATGAGGAATTTGGGGGATCTCAATGATGGGAAGTGTTTAATAAGGTACATTAAAGATATGGGAAGGTGTATGAACATCAGGATACAAGTTTTGTTGATGATTTGACCATCCAAGAGAAATTACCTTCAAAACCCTAGGAGAGGGAAATGAACTTTACCTAGGCACAACTGAAGCATGAACAAGGTGTAAAATGACCCATTGGAACTTGACATGATAATGCCAACTCTCTGAATGATGGTACAATCAGCTAAATGGTGACATGGATGAACATTTTGAAAACTTTGATAGGAGTAAAAGAAAACCCTAGACTTAATGCCTAGTGACCAAATTTTGCTTGAAGACTCACTGAAATGACAAAATTTGACCTTGACACCTTAAAATCACTTTGTAAGAGCATTTTTGATCACTGGAGGAAGGCTTCAAAGATTGACACTAATAGACGGTGTGCACCGTCACCTCTGAGGCCCTCCAGAGCTTCACGCAAGAGAACCATATTGTGTTGGGGGCCTTTAGAGCATAGCTACAAGACTTGCAGGTGAGCACTCCTCAGGCTGGTACCCTTTTGTCTAGCCTCATAGTAGGAACAAATGTAGCAAAGCAGTTGTTACGTGCTCAGACAACAAATACTATAGTATTTCCAAGAGGGGCACTGGTTACAATAAGTGAGGCTGACAGGCCTATGATTAGCACACTGAAAGGTATCGAGATCAACATGGCCACACTCCCGCGAGAGACGCTATATGTTATGCAAGATGGGATTACTGCAGAACTATGGGCTAGGGAGAGTTGTGCGCTACAAGTGATGAGTCAGCAAAATATCAACATGGAGCAGTTGAGCTTGCAGTGCGATGAAGTGGTGTCGCAGAACAGGCAGATGGTACATGTACTAGAAGAAGCCTATTAGATGGTCCCTGAGTTGGCCATCCCAACAGACGCACTAGTAGGGGCACACATCCACAAACTAGAAATAGGAGTGTGTGAGGCATGAGACAAAATGACCAAGGTTTAGCTGGAGCTGAACCTTTAGATAGCCAAACTACGGTTGAAGGTGTATCCATCCACCCCTCTGGAAGTAAGAGAATAGTGCGCCAGCGCTTGTTGGGCATGGAATCCCCCCACAATAGGTTTTGGGGTACAAAGCCCAACTTTTTGTCAAAGATTTTATAAAACTCTGCAAATTGTTGGTGCAGAGCGCGAAGTGTACAATTGAATCATAGGGTTGTCCACCCTAAACATTGTATTGTAAACTAGTGTAAATTCGGCCTACCCATGGTCCATGGACCATGGGATTGTATAAATAGAGTGAGGCTCTAAGTTGTAAAGATAGTGATGGATAAAGAGAGTAGCAAAGGAATGATTCAAGCTTAGAGTAGAATTCTAAATGTCTTGGGTTGTAGTAATAGGAAGAGGCTCTGCAGCTGAGTGCATAGAGGCCTAGTAGAGTCTATAGCTGAGTGCACGAACCCCTGCAGTTGAGTGCGTAGGGCGGAGTCAAGTTTGTAATCGAGACAGAAAGCTAATAAAGAGAAGTTGATTCCTAATTCTATGTAATTTTTGTGCATTATCTTCTTTCTATTTATATTCATTTATGTATCACACGCACTGATATGATTGCTGAATATGATGTAATAACCATAAATATTACACACACAAGTTAAATAATCGGTTAATTAGCAAGGAACTTGGGTATTATACGTGTCGTGCGCCGAGTAGGGCTGCACAAAAGGCACACCGTGGGTCATGAAGGAATCGCAAGTGCTCACAGTGATAGGTCAGACCGCAAACCTCCAAAAGCCCATCAGACATCCCAAGGGTGTGGAAACCTAGTTCTAGCACCCTCCCATACTACTTCGAGTGAGATCTCAATTCACGTTGCACGGGCTGTTGCCGAAAGGGCCAATAGTACTGGGATATGCTTGGCTAAATCACCTTTGAACTTGGGCCAGGCCCCACTAAGCCAACAAATGGTTCTGTTGCTAGGACTGGGATTTGCATAAAGGATGTCTGATGTCATGCCACTAGAACCCTACAAATAAAGAAATTGAAGAGTTGTTGGACAAGAAGATTCACGAGTTCGCAACGCAAGAAAATAGAAATCCATGAGTATCTAAGGAGCAGTGGTTGGACCGCTACTTGTACACTGAAATCCACGAAATTTTCTTTGCATCTTTTCCATCTAAGCTATATGAGTGGATCACAAAGTTAGCATACAACCAGGGAAGGTGTAGGCTTAACAAACCAATAGTGTGGACTCTGGAACTAGTGCGTAGACTAGAAGCCTCAGAAGAGAAGATAACGTGAGCTGTGGACCATAGGCTCGACCGAATAATAGGAGGATTTACAATTGAGCTCGAGGTAGATATGACTGTCAGCTACAATGAGGCAAAGAGACATTTTCTCAAGGGATCGCGAGGTAAGTATGTTAAATATCTGAACACTTGGATTAAGATGCTATTGTGTGAAAAGCGAGTTATGCGAATAAATTAATGTTTAGAACTACGGGGAGCAGAAATATCTACAGAAGTGGAAGTAGTGAAGAATTAAAAAATAGTCCCTTAATTTCACCCTCACTAAAGAGTGAGGACGAGCTCGTGAAGGTTTCTCCGAGAAGCGCAATCATTTTGATAAGGCAGTGAATTCTGCGTTTACCACCTCCACCCACATAGCCACCCGCTTCACCCCCCCACCTCCATCTCCACCCATTCCACCTCCACCACCTCCACAGTTCAGTATGTCAAGTGCGATCAAACTACCAGTATATAGAGGAGTAGGGAATGAAGACCTGGACCAATGATGGTTCATAGTAAGAGTAGTATGGGAAGCACAAGGCGTCATGGATGATAATATCAAAAAGGCTACACTGGTGAGTGCACTATAGGATCGCGCATTAACGTGGCATATCAAGCATTCTAATGACCACCTGAACATAGTAATTGTAGAGATCTAGACCGTGTTGAACAGGGAATTTAGCAGGCCAAAATCAGAGATGCAATCAATCATCTGGTTTAAAGAGATCGTGATGCTCCTAGGTGAGACCCCTTGGGATCTGGACCAAAGGTTGAAGAGTATGATCCATGAAGCCAATATGACATTAACATATGCACAACATCATGCATGGTTTGTGGCCTCACTTACGCCACACTTAAGGATGGCACTGTCACAGCAAAAACTTTCTGCCCAGGCCAAAGCATTGGAGATTGCAATGAGGTTGCATGAGACCTGTTAAATTGGAAACTAGGGCCAAACTTCATGTGGGTCATCTTATTCATGGCTGATAATATTTTTATTAGATTCCTCTCATTGAGAGGTGTAGGATTCATATAAATATCATCCAATTTCGATAAGTATTCATGGAGATATGAATTTATTTTGATTATGGAATTATTATGAAGCCAACCTACAACTCATGTAGGCTCAGAAGCCCAACAGTTGCATCTATTCAAACACCAACGTTGTGTATAAATATAGGAAAACTTTTCCTCTTTGGAATCACTCATCTCATCACATCTCTCTCTCTCTCTCTCTACTGCGCAGAAAAGAATCTCTTCTCTACTGCACAAAAAAGGGTCTCTCCCTCACACATGTGAAGCTGGAAGCTGCTAAAAATGAAGCTGCAATTGCAGAAGTAAAGTTTGACCTGCATGTACTAGAATATATCCTCATCTGAACTATGTTGTAGGTTCATCTGAACCTCCTCTGAAATCCACAAATTTTGGTGGTGGAAACAAGTCAATCCAATGGACGGTTTGCAAGATATCGACTGCCCTAGTTTGAAGGAAGCTACTGAAACTGAAGCTAAAACTGCATAAGTAAATTTTGACCTACGTGGAATAGAAGATATCCACATATAAATTGCATTGTAGGTTCATCTGAACCTCCTCTAAAAGCCACAATTTTTGGTGATGGAATTAAGTCAATTCGACAAACGGTTTGCAAGATATCGACTGCCCTAGTTTGAAGGAAGCTGCCAAAACTGAAGCTGCAACTACAGAAGTAAAGTTTGACCTATGTGGATTAGAAGATCTCCTCATCTAAACTATGTTGTAGGTTCGTCCGAACCTCTTCTGGAAGTCGCAACTTTTTGTGGTGGAATCAAGCTGATATGACAGTTCGTTTGTGAGATATCGTCTGCCCTAGTTTGATGATGAAGCCGCTAATGCTGATGCTGCTGATCTAGGGTTTGCTACTGCTGATATAAATTAGATTTATTGTACTATTTCTCTCTGCTGAATTATTGAAGATAAAAGAAGATTTGATCAAAGGGTTTCCCACACATTGTGGGGTTTTTCCCTAGCTAGCCGCCACATCTTGTGTCTCTCTTGTCTTGGCTTGTTTTCTGTCGATCGTTTAATGTTCTATCTGCACTTTACTTTATGTACATGTGATTGCTTAATCTGTGGAATATAATAAGAAAAAGAAGTAAATTTTTATAAGCATAGAACATACCATAACTTAACATGGTATCAGAGCTGAGGTGAAGATAAAGCCCAAGCAAGAGCAAGAGCAATCATCGCAGAGAAGATTGGCAAGGCCATCCTAAAAGAACTATGGGGTCCTCAACACTCTTTCCTGTTGAAGATAAGCTTTGTGAGAATGTTGACTATCACAGATGGAAGATGTCTATCGATCTAACCCTAGAAGATCAAGGAATGCTATACCATGTAAGAGGCAATATTATTAAGCCTCCATCAAATGCATCCGCTGCTGCCAGGTACAAATGGAAAACGGAGAAGTCAAAATAGAAGATCATCCAGGACTCTATCGACAAGCACTTGGTGGCCTACATCTCTGAACTGGACACCTCCAAGGAAATCTACGATAGATTGGTGAGTTTATTTAAATTTAATGATGCAAATCAAGTTTTGTTTCTTAGAAATAAGCCGAGGGAAATCAAGAAGGGTAAAGATGAGAGTATGCAAGCATTTAAGAATCACCAAGATAAAGAACGATCTCCTATATATTGGGGAGACTATTGCTGATAGGGAAATGGAACTCATGACTCTTGGAGAATTACGATATGAATGGTATGTGTTCAGGACTACTCTTCGAAACAATCATGTAATTCCTGGTTTCAAGGAATTAATAGCTAGATTCATTCAAGAAGAAACAAGGGTAGAAGAGCAAGAAATGCCCATGCCTAAAGGTCCTCCTACTACCTTTTCTTCTCATGCTAAGAAAAGAAATAATTCTGGGACTAAATCAAAAGGAAAGGTTGGACCTAAGGGTGGAAGAAAATGATGATTTTACATCTATGATAAAGCAGGTCACTATGCAAGGGAGTGCCCTAATAGAAAGGACTCACACTGGGACGATGATGAAAATCCCTCTGATGCCAATCAAATGAATGAAAAATTCAATAGCAAAGGTAAGAGGAGAGTTTGGAATCAAGGAAGAGGACAAGCATTCAAGCAGGCTAGATATTCTAGGATGTATTAAATGCACCTGACCTCCAAAAGAACCTGGTGTCCATCTTGGCAATGGAAGACAAAGGCTACAAGGTAACCTTCAATGATGGCAAGGTACGTGTATCGAAAAATAATGTTAAAGATTCCTTTACTCTTGGGTTTTGTGTTGATTCACTATATCAGGTCGATGGAAAACTGCTAGGTATCATGTCTTATGACACATCTCTTCAGTCTGAACTTTGGCATCAGAGGTTTTCCCCCCTTCATTATAATGCTCTACTCGATGTAAGGCAAATGGTGATAGGGATGCCCGAATTCTGAGTAGAGAAAGAAGGTGTATGTCTAGGATGTGCCAAAGGAAAGCTCAAAAGGGGACCATTCCCCTCAAGCCAAAGCAAGACCTCCAATATATTATAGTTGGTTCACTCAAGCATATTTGAGGTTGGCATTCAGAGGGAGACTACTACGCCATATACTCCTCAGCAGAATAGTGTGGTGGAAAGGAAGAACCGTACGATTATGGAAGCTGTCTCTATGGGTAGATGATGTAACAATGCCTGATGTGGAGGAACCCATGGATATTATTTATCCACCTGAGCCTCCCTCTTCTAGGAAGAGGCCTTCATGGCTTAGGGGGATACTTGATGATGTTGAAGGACATGCTGCACCACAAGGAACCTTCCATGAAAGTAAGAAACTTAACAGGTATCAGGGATACCTAACCATCATGAGCACGATCATACCAAATGAGCCTCCATCATTCTCAGATGCCGTCAAGCATCAAGTATGGAAGGATGCTATGACCGAAGAATATGAGTCTATTATGAATAATGATGTCTAGGAAGTAGTTCCCAAACCCTGGGACAAGACAATTGCTACTTCCGAATGGCTTTAAAAGATAAAGCATGCAGCAGATGGAAGTACAGAAAAGTATAAGGCTCATTTTGTTGCTCCCAGAAGGAAGGTATAGACTATGATATTTTCACATGTTGCCAGATATATGACCATCCTTTTGATCATAGCCCTTGTGGCTTCATAAGGATGGAACCTACATTAGATGGATGTCAAGACTGCATTCTTGCACGGATCGATCAAAGAAGAGGTCTATGTGGAGCAACCCAAAGGATTTGAGATTTATGATTGAAAATCTCATGTATGCAGGTTGAAGAAGGCTCTCTATGGGCTGAAGCAAGCACCCCGAGCATGGTATGAGAGGATCGATAGCTACTTGATGAAGCTGGGATTCACTAGGAATGAAGCCGATTCTAACCTTTACTTTAAGGTTGAAGATGACAAATCTCTCAGACTAGTGCTATACGTGGATGACCTCTTTCTAACAGGTGCATACCCTCTCATTCACAAATGTAAGAGGGAGTTGGCTTCTAAATTTGAAATGAAGAACCAAGGACTTGAAGTGTGGTAGAAGCCAAGGGAAATTTTTGTATCTCAAGGAAAATATGTGGTGAAGATTCTGGAAATATTTGGTATGATCGACTACAAGCTTGTGACTACCTCGTGGATCTTAACTTTCAGAAGTTATATGGTAGTGATGTCGGACCAGATTTGGGAAAGGCCTCTGAGTTTCAAAAACTCATTTGCATTGATGTTCTTGGTGAACCTCCATCTGAACATATGTTTTGCAGTTAACATTGTGACCTCATATTTGGTTGAGCCTCACTAGATTGGTGCCAAAAATCTTTTGATATGTCTTTACGAAACAATCTCTCATGGATTGAGATACACTACTGGAAATATGGAACTACATTATTATTTGAATGCTGATTAGGCAGGTAGTGTGGAGGATCACTGGAGCACTTTTTAGTGCTATTTCTCTTTGGATTTTTCTTTGATATAATGGATGAGCAGGAAGCAGAAGTCGGTTGACATAAGCATTGTTGAGACCAGATACATATCTACGAGTATGATCTCGTATGAAGCTGCCTAGTTGAGAAAGCTCTTTAGTGAGCTGTTTGAAAACATACCACTCTGATTCTTTATAAAAATTAGAGGTGGGATTCGATTATTGAGGAATCCCGTATTCGTCGATTGCTCCAGCAGATAGACATAATCTTGGATATGGTAAGTCGATGAGCAAGGAGGCTCCATCGCATTAAGATGATGTATAGGTCGATACACCTTGTCAAAGCCCAAAGGTAAGATCTAATCTGTGATTTTCCAAAACGACTTGGAGTCATCAAGAAACGCTTGTACAAGGGTCCTACATGTTGCATACATTGAGCTCTGGGAGCTCTGAGGGCTTGTAGTTCTTACTGGAGCAACATACGACCACAAGGTGATTCACTCTCCCCTGGTGGTGCGCACTGGAACAAGATGATTCGCTTTCTTGTGGGACAAGATGATTCGCTCTCTTGTGGAACATGATGATTCACTCTCCTGTGTAGCAGGATGATTAGTTCCCCTGTGAGGACTAGATTGACGTGTTCTCCATGGCGATTGTAGCAGGATTGATGTGTTCTCCATGGCGATTGTAGCAATATTGATGTGTTCTCCTATGAGACCTGGATTGATGTGTTCTCCATGGCATTTTCTAGCAGGATTGATGTGTTCTCCTGTGAGGCATAGATTGATGTTTTCTCCATGGCGATTGTAGCAGGATTGATGTGTTCTCCTGTGAGGCTTGGATTGATGTGTTCTCCATGGAGATTGTAGCAGGATTGATGTGTTCTCTAGTGAGGCCTAGATTGATGTTCTCTCCATGGTGTTTTTTAGCAGGATTGATGTGTTCTCCTATGAGGCCTGGATTGATGTGTTCTCCATGGCGATTGTAGCAGGATTGATGTGTTCTCCATGGCAATTGTAGCATGATTGATGTGTTCTCCATGGCCATTGTAGTAATATTGATGTGTTCTCCTGTGAGGATAGGATTGATTAGTTCTCCTGTTGAGGCATCCTACCCATGCAGTTTGGGACTCATGGGAAGTACCTCTCATCTGTTCAATGAGTAGGGAAATGAAGTTAGGGACCATAGTAGTACTGATGGACGCATCGTTGTATCTACTGTACTCCCTATGCTAGGATGACCTCCATCGATCTGGGATCAATGATACTAGTCTGGGACTAGTGGTAGGAGTTGTACCATACTATGACATTGACTTTGGGTCGTGTTACACAAAAATATCGTCACCATGATTATTTGCAGTCAGTATGGGTCTATCATCACCTATACTAGCCTCCTAAGCAAGTCTCAGACCTTAGCTCTTCATATCAAGCTTTGCAAAAGAGAGAAAGACTTTGAAAATCAATATTACTCTGGTTCCGCACTTTATCCTACTTTTACCTACGAACCCGCACCCTTTGTTCATAATACCTGCGTATCTGTACACCCTGTCTGTAAAGGGGTGGGTGCGTACCCCTACGAAAGTCAAAAAGGTGCAAGTTTATCCTAAAAAACTCACTTTTGGGTAAATTCTATATGTTTCTAGAAGGATTTTGACGTGGATTGTTTGCTCCAAAGTGGTTCATGCATCCCAAAAGAGAAGGAGCTAATCCCTTGATAGGAGGAGCTATCCCTTTGAAGGAGGCATTTATCCCTTTGAAGGAGGACCTAGTAACTTCCCTCCATTGCACTATAAATTAAGGCATTGGGTCAGTTGCTAGAGAGGTTAGAAGCTGAACATTTTGAGGGTAAATGCTGATGGAATTGGGACT
>APFE030940410.1:200842-228470 GCA_000404065.3 Pinus taeda
TACCATGTTCGACTTCGACACATTTATTCACATGGATAGAATCGTACTATTTCGGGGAGTAGAAATGAAGACCCTGGATCTAGTTTCCACCATCCAAGCTGCGAGGAATTTTGTATACATTATGTTGTAGACTATTCATAAACAGATGGTTGCGTCCATACTATGTCTACATGTGTCTATACTTATGATGTATTACAAGATCATTCCTATATCAGAGCAGTAGTCAGTTTTATAGTCAGTTTTTAGTTTCCTAGTTAGTTTTGATCTGAGTATGGGAATGCCTACCTCAGCGATGATATGATCTCATATATATATATTGCACTTGAATGTTTTTACAGGTTCCAACCGGGCTCTCCGCAAGATAATCCTCAAAATGATAAAACACTTCACTCTTCTTAAATGATAAATGAAATCCTCATCTACTACAGACTTCGCACTTTAGGGGGCAATCTGTTACACAAAAATATCGTCACCATGATTATTTGCAGTTAGTATGGGTCTATCATCACCTATACTAGCCTCCTAAGCAAGTCTTAGACCTTAGCTCTTCATGTCAAGCTTTGCAAAAGAGAGAAAGACTTTGAAAATCAATATTACTCTGGCTCCACACTTTCTCCTACTTTTACTTGCGGACCTGCACCCTTTGTTCATAATACCTGCGTATCTGCATGCTCTGTCTGTAAAGGGGTGGGTGTGTACCCCTGTGAAAGTCAAAAAGGTGCAAGTTTATCCTAAAAAACTCACTTTTGGGTAAATTCTAGATGTTTCTAGAAGGATTTTGACGTGGATTGTTCGCTCCAAAGTGGTTCATGCATCCCAAAAGAGAAGGAGCTAATCCCTTGATAGGAGGAGCTATCCCTTTGAAGGAAGGCTTTATCCTTTTGAAGGAGGACCTAGTAACTTCCCTCCATTGCACTATAAATTAAGGCATTGGGTCAGTTGCTGGAGAGGTTAGAAGCTGAACATTTTGAGGGTAAATGCTGATGGAATTGGGACTTCCTAGTTAGAACTTGAGAGGAGAGATCAAATACCTTTTGGTTTCATTAGGAAGTGAGTGAAACTTGTCAAAGTAGAGGAGACTTCTTGTCGGACCCTGGGAGGAGCTTGTACAACATCAAGGCATAGGTTGTAAAGTTCTTCTTCATTTGAATTAATACAATCAGATTCATTTTTCTCAACAAATTGTCTTATGGTTTGTTTCATAATCTCCTTGATCATTATGATGAATATGCTTTATGATATTGGCTTTTCAGGTGCTATTTAATTTGGTTTGCCTGTTTGTGTTTGTAGAATTACACTTCAAGGAAGCTCATTTGGAGCAAGGGAGCGAGGCTTCTACAAACTTGCAATGGACCTAAGGTAGGCCTAAAACACTTGTTTGCCTTTATTTTACTCGCATACTTAGAGAAAGATAGTTTTTGATTGGCTTGCTTGTCACTAGATATCAGTTGATACTAGGAAGGTCAATCTTGTCCGCAACCTTGACTCATTTCGCGTGACAGGTCGGTTGAGACTGGTCTAGGACCAGTGGTACATACTCTGAGACTGACTTCATGTTAGAGCAGTACTGGTCTGGGACCAGTGAGAGTGGTACATACTATGACGCTAACTTCGGGTTGGTTGAGACTGGTCTGGGACTAGTGGTACACTCTCTGAGATTACGATACTGGTTTGGGACCAGTGGTAGGAGTGGTACCTACTATGAAGTTGACTTCGGGTCGGTTGAGACTGGTCCGAGACCAGTGGTATGCACTCTGAGACTGACTTTGAGTTAGTGGAGGATGTTATTGGTCTGGGACTAGTGGTAGGAGTTGTACATACTATGATGCTGACTTCGAGTCAGTTGAAATTGGTCTAGGACCAGTGGTACATACTCTGAGACTGACTTTGAGTCAGTATAATACATCCTCGATCATTTCTTATTCTTCATAATTCAGACAAAAGCAAAGTAGAACAGAACAATGCAAGAGCAGAGCATAATAGAGTAGAACAATACAGATCAGTACAAGGTAGAATAAGACAAAGCTGAACAAGCAGAATAGAGTAGAGCAGGGGCAAGGGTCAAGCTATATAGGGCAATGCATTTGATGGATGAATAGTAATGACCGATAGACAGATTGCAGATGAAGTTCTCCCTAGCTGAGAGGGAGTGTTAAATTGGCAACTAGGGCCAAACTTCATGTGGGTCATCTTATTCATGGCTGATAATATTTTTATTAGATTCCTCTCATTGAGAGGTGTAGGATTCATATAAATATCATCGGATTCCGATAAGTATTCCTAGAGATATGAATTTATTTTGATTATGGAATTATTATCAAGCCAACCTACAACTCATGTAGGCTCAGAAGCCCAACAATTGCATATATTCAAACACCAACATTGTGTATAAATACAGGAGGAATTTTCCTCTTTGGAATCACTCATCTCATCACATCTCTCTCTCTCTCTCTATTGCACAGAAAAGAGTCTCTTCTCTACTACATAGAAAAGGGTCTCTCCCTCACACATGTGAAGCCGAAAGCTGTTGAAACTAAAGCTGCAACTACAGAAGTAAAGTTTGACCTGTGTGGACTAGAAGATCTCCTCATATAAACTACATTATAGGTTCATCTGAACCTCCTTTGAAAGTTGCAACTTTTGGTGGTGGAAACAAGTCAATCTGACGGACGGTTTGCAAGATATCAAATGCCCTAGTTTGAAGGAAGTTGCTAAAACTGAAGCTGCAACTGCAGAAGTAAAGTTTGACCTATGTGGACTAGAATATCTCCTCATCTAAACTACACTATAGGTTTATCTAAATCTCCTCTAAAAGCCTTAACTTTTGGTGGTGGAATCAAGTCAATCCGACAGACAATTTGCAAGATATAGACTGCCCTAGTTTGAAGGAGGCTACTGAAACTGAAGCTACAATTACAGAAGTAAAGTTTGACCTGTGTGAACTAGAATATCTCCTCATCTGAACTATGTTGTAGGTTCATCTTAACCTCCTCTAGAAGCTACAACTTTTGGTGGTGGAATCAAGTCGATCCAACGGTTGGTTCGTGAGATATTGTCTGCCCTAGTTTGATGATGAAGCCGCTAATGTTGATGTTGCTGATCTAGGGTTTGCTACTACTGATATAAATCAGATTTATTGTACTATTTATCTCTATTGAATTATTGAATATAAAAGAAGATTTGATCAAAGGGTTTCCCCACACATTGTGGGTTTTGTCCTTGGCTAGCTGCCACATCTTGTGTCTCTTGTCTTGGCTTGTTTTCTATCGATCATTTGATGTTCTATCTGCACTTTACTTTATGTACATGTGATTGCTAATTTGTGGAATATAATAAGAAAAAGAAGTAAACTATTATAAGTATAGAACATACAATAACTTAACAAGAACCCTATATAAGACCCTAGATTGGGAGTCGAACAGATCCATGCGCAGATATATAATCTGTGTCTGGAAATGTAGAGTTTGAAATAGGATAGGGCACCTCGGCCAAAAGTGCACGAGGAAGTATGGTGCATAAAATGAAAGGGCCAGGGCCATGATAAAAATCATTGTCTAGTGTTCGCGAACTACTTGGTAGGAGGAGGGCCAATGCCATTAAGACCGAAGGTAGAGGCAGGGTTGAGCACGACGTTTGCATTATGGTGCAGAATCTGCCAGATAGGAGGAAAACATACCATGAATAATTGTCATCTATTGTAGAAGTATACACAGACATCCTAGCAGTTGTTTTGTAATTTCTGCAGGTTGGTAGGCCACAACGAATGCACCTACCAAAGCTATGAACTAATGATGGATCAGACTCTTGCCTACAGGGTGCAGGCTGAAACGTGAGCCCTTGACCCAAATGTAGGGATGGTGCACGCTAGGTTTCAAGGGCACGGTTGGGGTCGAGGTGGAATGGGACCAAGAAGGGGTCGCGGAAAGATAATTTGTTACAATTGCAGAGGGCCAGGGCATTATTCCCGTGATTGTACAAACCCGACTGGGATATCATGTTGGTACTGTAATCAGTTTGATCATGAGGTGGAACATTTCCCTTCGCTGATAGTGAAGATGTGCAAAAAGGGGGTACTACAGCCCCCTCTGACCCAAAATTTACAAATAATGAGGTCTAAACTGCGCGAAGAAGACCCAAATGTAAACATGATGCTCAGGAGTGATATGACAATGGGAGATGACAAAGGGAAGCAGCTAGAAGAAAGCATGTGGGTTCTCAAGGCTCCTACAAAGAAACCCGAGTTTGATTTAGAATGTGCGAAAGAGATACTCATGGAAGCTATGAAGAGCTTCATAGAGGCCTCCACTTCAAGTAGTAAGGATCAACTAGAACCAGGGATGGATCCTTCAATGCTCACTACCTTTCTGGAGACATGCATGAAATTGTTGCATGAAAACAAAGCAATCAAAGGACTACATGAACTTATCACTAGGTGTGTGGGGTCAAGAGAACCGCGCATGGTCCAAAAACTGGGAAAGCATGCATTGCGCACAAGAAGGGAGATGAGGTTGACTACGCAAATAGGCAAGTACAAAATGGATCAGGTAATCCTGGACCTGGGTTTAGACATGAATGTACTACCAAAGAAAACGTGGGAATGCATGGGCAGTCCCACGTTGCAATGATCCCCTATTAAGTTATGAATGGCGAACCAACAAAGATTTTTCCCATGGGAAGATTTCAAGTGGTGACAGTCGATATTGAAGGCGCGAGTGCATAGATGGATTTTGAAGTGATAGAGATTGTCGATGACATCAATCCCTACCCCATGCTACTAAGGATAGACTGGGCTACCAATATGAATGGATTCATAAATCTAAAGAAGTGCAAAATGACCTTTGAGAAAAAGTCACTATGTGTGGTAGTACCGCTAGACCCAGCCAAAGGAGCGTGATAAACTGAACTAGTGCACGATGACAATACTAAAGATGATCTCGACTGTATCTACAAGATAACTGCATAAGGAGAGGATTGGGTAAATCCAATGGCAGATGGAAGGATTTTGTGGGAGTGCGAAATCTCCTACACTTCAGATTCAGATGAAGAGATAGAGTGATCGCAGAATCAGCTACATGAAGTAACAACACTAAACTGCAACATGATGATCAGGTCATTGCATTGCGTAACAATAGAGGCAAGGTAGATGCCGACATATGATGGATTGACAATGGTGGATGGATTTCTAAGTGAATTCAAAAGTGCAGTACCAAAACAGTTGTGGTTTGATGTGCTAAAGTGGGCACTGCGTGCAACACCCACACGATGGTGGGATATGCATCAAGGAACTTTTGAATATTAGCGCGGATGTAGAAGGATGATGTGCCTACGTTTTGGAAAACCCCAACTTTGAATGAAAGCCAATCAGCTGGGGCAGAACAACTTGTGCACCCACCTTTCCTGATGGATATAGACATATGTTGTATAGTCCACATGAGCGCACACCACCCCCAGCCTAGAGAAACAAAACAAACCACAGCAACAGGAAAGGCGGCGTGCATTACCAATTCTCCACAGTGAAGCATTCCACAGGGTGCATGGAGTATTGAACAAGGTTTACCAGATGAGATGAACTAATTGAGACCTGCACGTGCTAGCGATTCGATGGGCTTAAGGACCATGTGAAAAAACTTGAGCACGGAGATGATTCTAAAGGTGTGAAACAGAGTAGAAACCAAGATTTTTGAAGGGAATACCAAAAGGAATCCACATGTAATATCTCCCACAGTTATGACAGTGCGCGAGGACCAGGACGAAGGAATCACTCAGCTATGAAAGGACGACCATATAAGGATTTGGGAAGTAATTCAACCAGGGAACCTTAGACTTTGCGAACTTGAAGAATATCAGGTACAACTAAGGAAGAAAAGCATGTTGATGGACAATGAGATCAAAATACTGGAAAATAGGATCACACAAGCATGTCTTGTCAATAAACCAATGGTGACAAGGCAAGATATGAATGCTCATACCACTGCATTAGAAGATTGTCACCAAGAATTTATAACTCTTCTACGATGGCTGAGACTGCACCTTACTAAACGCAATAACAAGGGGAGCACACTACATAAGGAAGAACAAGTGGTGCCAGCAATCACGAGGACAAGTGAGGAGTGTCCACGGGCTATGATGGAAGGCAAGTTGTAGTCTCACATAGGTGTTGTGATCACCTGACTAACAATAGGGAGCACAGTCTCAGTGCTCCAGACAATTGAAAGAGAGCACAGGACTCTAAAAGAGTAAGTTTTGGAACTGTGCATAGAATTAGCATGGTACAAGGTTCGTGCCCATGCACAGGGGGCTATGCTACTGCACGGGTGGGCTGGGAAGTAACTGTTGACATCACTATTCATGACGAGATGTCCAATTTAAGGCAAAAGGGAGTAGGCAGGGACAATTAAGACACGAATTAAGAGCTAGATTTGGGATGATCTGCTGCCAAGAATGCATTAATGACTTAGAAGTGAGGGGAATGGTCAAATTCAAATTCAAAAGATGCTATAAAACTCAAAGGACTAACCATAAGACAACACTTGGTTGTTTGGGATTTAAGCATTTGTAGAGTATTGAGCAACGAGCAATCTTACCATGTTTGAGTACGCGACAAAACATATCCCGTGTTAACACGATGACTGCTACCAAGCCAGGTGTGAAATTTGTCGAAGATACTGCTGAGGATCCTGGAGATGGGGCGATTGTGCCAGAATTTACAAAATCACCATGGAAACTGCGGCCAAAGAAAGATAAATAGACTATGGGACCAGTCCGCGTGTCCCCAAGAAACCCGCGGTTCAGCAAGATATCAATGGAAGAAAAATGAAAGGTCGTCACCATTGAATTAGACAAAGAGGAGGAGGACTTATATGCTCTAATTGATCAAATAGAGAAGCAAGAAGATGTGGAGGAGGAGATCCCACCAATGCCTTCCATAACGAAGTTACCCACATATGTCCCTCCGTGGAAAGGGAAATTTAGGGCGCCCAAAGACCTGGAGGCCACGAAGAGTGTGCTCTAAACCCTGTTCCTCCCCAATGGAATTACTTTTGAAGATCCACTCCTAGGCTAGGTACCTACCTTGAAATTCGAAGATTGGGACCTCGTGGATAGCGAGAAGTTACTGCACTTGGGAATGGAGAGCTCGATAAAGCAAAATTCAGACGGGCCAGTAATCATGCTAGATCCATGAAAATGGTTGCACTATGTGGAGAAGGCTAGGTTACACATCTACGATGGATACCCCACTTTCACTGCGTGCCCATCACCATTTTCGTCATCAGGAAACTACTGTTCCTAGTACATGATGGGTATCTATGGCTGGAGGAGCTTATTCCCATCACGACAAAGCTTATTTACTGGATTTCTTGACTTCCCTATAAGGGAAAGGACCCCACGATGATGGTGGGCAAAAGCAGTGATTTGGCTCTGATAGAAGCCATGAAAACTAAATACAAGCTGGAAAAGAAAAAGCAAGGCTATGTAATTGTGAGTATCAAGGACAAAGGTGTGCACATAGCCACCTAGCTCTTGGCCAACAAATTAATGTGGAAGTGTCGCGTCGATGAAGTACCAACACCGATGGTTGCGCTGGCCGAACAATTCATGGAGGGGATCCAGTTCAACTGCATTGCGTTCCTCTATGAGGAATTTTTGACAAACTGCAAGGAGGCCCAAGAGCAGGGTAAGGCATTCCACTATGTGTGGTTGCTCTTATCCATCTTGTTGGTAGCAGGCGAACTACCAGAAGATAGCCAGTTCTTGAATATTGAGTAGGACCTACCTAAGGCCACGAAGTATGCTTCACTCTGGGCCACTAAGGACGCAAAGCAGATTCGTGCAACCAAGGTTTTCTGGGTGTTGATGGAGGCGAGCATCTAGATGTGGATCAATAAAATACCACAGTTGTCTCTCGCAATGTATGCCACTCTGCAGAGCTTTGTAGATTTTAAAGCAAACATGCACAACATTTATGTCTGGGCGTGGAAGGGTCTAGCAAAGGAATGGATGAAGCTCCCATTCATTGCTACTGATGATGCCATCTTCATAGCATTGGAAACATGGCCTCTGAAGTGGTGCACCCAGGACTTGGTAGGAAATTAAAGGGAAGGAACTCAACAAAGGAAAAAAAAATTGGCCGAAAATAGGCACCAAGAAAAAGAAACATTAGAGGCAACCGCATAGCAGAAGATGACTGATGCAGCAGCAGCAGTGAAAATAGTAGAAACAACAACAATGCCAACAGAAGGGGTTGAGGTGGGCCTTGAGATGTCCACAGGGCAAGGGGCTAAGGAAATAGACCTACCTGAAGAACGTGAAAACCAAAAAACCTCCTCATAATAGTTGAAACAGTCATGCATCCCTGAGAGACTGATCCCCAGAAAGAAGGTTAAAGCATCGAAGATGTCCATCGACCCGATCACGCTTATAGAAGGTGATCTTTTTGACATCGGCAAAACGGTTCGTGGTGTCACTAAGGATGCGCTCCAAGAGGTGATGATGGAGAAGAACATTGTGTTGGGGGTGCTAAGAGTGTAGTTATAGGACCTACAGGTGAAACCCCCACAAACAGGAATGATGGCCCCATAAGTTGCAGCTGGTACATTAGAGGCAGAATAGATGTTGCGCGCCCAAATGACCAACACATTCATGTTCCCTAAGGGCGTGTTAGCCATAGTGAACGAAGTTGACCAAGCTGCGGTGAGCAGGATTAAGGGAATAGGCTTAAACTTGGTTGCCCTCATACAAGAAACCTTGTACCATTTATAGGATGGGGTCACCGTCGAGCTCCGTGCCAGAGAAGGTCGCATGCTACAGGTATTGAGTAAACAAAAGATCAATATGGAATAGCTCAGCTGGCAGCATGATGAACTGGTTGTGCAAACTCAAGGAATAGAGTAGGCGATAGATAATGCTTGTAGAAACATCCCAGAATTGGCCCTCTCGGCAGATCTACCAGTAGCGGAGTAGATCCACCGATTGGCAACTAGATTCTATGAGGCGAAGGAGGAAGCAACGAGGGTATAGTTGGACCTCAACCTTCATATTGTCAAGTTGTGATTAAAGGCACAGTCCTCTACACCCATGGAAGTTAGGGAACAGTGCATTGGCGCTATTCAAAAAGGGTTGGAGGAAATAGTACAAGCAATACAAAACAACACCGCTATGTTGGAAGAATCCTTTATGGTCCTCACTTCATTACCAGAGGACCCCAACATACAGCACTTGGAAATGGAGGTGCAGGAGCTTCAGGTGTAATATGACAGTGTGTGTGGAATGGCACAGATAGTTGTCTTGAACCAACGACTTGCGAAGCTACAACAGGAAAAGGTGTTTAAGGAACAAGTGGATGTCGTGTGGCAGAAAGAGGCAATCCTTAAAGCATGCATCCAGCCTTGGATTGATTAGGCCTTCCTCATCACGACAGAAATTGAAGGAAAGCTCACACAGATGAAGGTGATGAATGCCTTAAGATAGGGATTTTCCCCTGATAGTAAGACTTCAACTGAAAGAGTGGAGTAGATCCAACGGGCTGCAGAACAGTGCGTTGTGGACCTTCAAGCAGTGCAAGATCGGTTAGAGGGGCTCCGTGCCAAGATCGCCACATCAGCAAAGTGACTCAGGATGAGACAAGATGATTGTGTTGGGGGCCTATTAGGCATGTAATCCCCCCATAATAGGTTTTGGGGCTCAAAGCCCAAGTTTTGGTCAAAGATGTTGTAAAACTCCACCAATTGCGGGCGCAGAGCGCGAAGTGTACAATTGAGTCATAGGGTTGTCTGCCCTAAACATTGTATTGTAAACTAGTGTAAAGTCAGCCTACCCATGGTCCACGAACCATGGGATTGTATAAATAGAGTTAGGCTCTAAGTTGTAAAGATAGTGATGGATAGAGAGAGTAGTGAAGGAATGGTTCGAGCTTAGAGTAGAATTCTAAGGGCCTTGGGTTGTAGTAGTAGGAAGAGGCTCTGTAGCTAAGTGTGCAGAGAACTAGTAGAGTCTGCAGCTGAGTGCACAGACCCCTATAGCTGAGTGCACAGGGTGGAGTCGAAGCTTTAATTGGGACAAAAATCTAATAAAGAGAAGTTGATTCCTAATTCTGTGTAATTACTATGCATTATTTTCTTTCTGTTTATATTCATTTATGTATCTCACACACTGATATGATTCCCGAATATGTTGTAATAACCATAAATCTTATAGACACAAGTTAACTAATCGGTTAATTAGCGGGGAACTTTGGTATTATACAGGTCGCGCCCCAAGTAGGGTTGTGCGGAAGCCGCACCGCAGGTCGCAAAGGGATCACAAGTGTGCATAGTGAAAGGTCAGACCGCGGACCTCCAAAAGCCCATCAGACATCCCAAGGGTGTGGAAACCTAGTTCTAGCACCCTCCCATACTACTTCGGGTGAGGCCTCAGTCTGCACTCTACGGACTGTAGTTGAAAAGGCCAGTATTACTGGGATTTTCTTGGCTAAATCACCTCTGAACCTGGGTCAGGCCCCACTAAGCCAACAAGGTTATTACATCAGGGCTGGAAGAGATCGGTAGTGCAGTAAGGGATTGCACCAAAATGTTGGAGGAGTCATTTGAGGTCCTCACAGATCTGTAGGAGGACCCTAACATCTAGTTCTTAGAGGTAGAGGCGTGTGAGCTCCAACATCAGTACAACAACGTCAAAGAGACCATGCAGACGGTGTCCCTCACTGAGAGGCTCAGATGAATGAAACAAGCCAAAGTGCTGAAAGAGAAAGTGGATGTAGAATGGCACGGAGAAGCAGTTCTGAAGGTGCGTGTTTAGCCTTGGATTGACGAGGTCTTCACCATTATAGCAAAAATTGAAGGCAAGATCGCACAAACAGAGGGGACACAAGAACAAATGCAGGGAAGTAGTTCTAACACCACAGTCTCAGAATAGTGGGTATAGGAGATTCAGCAGGCAGTCGCTCAGTGCGCTACTAACCTTGCAGTGGTTCAAGCAGAGTTGGAGGGACTCCGCGCAAAGATCTCCGCACCGACAAACTGACTCAAGGGTGAGTCACAATGTTTGTTTTGGGGGACTGTTGGGTGTGGAATCCCCCCCAAGACATATTTTGGGGATTAAAGCCCAAGTTTTGACCAATTCTATTGTAAAGACTCCGCAATTTGTGGGCATGGAGTGCAAAGTAATAATAGAGTCACATGGTTGTCTACTGTTGTTTTTGTAATGTAATGTCGGCTTGAAAGATCTACCCATGGTCCATGAACCATGGGATTGTATAGATAAAGTGAAGCTCTAAATGTAGAAAACATGAGTGAAGAAAAGAAGCATGATGAGTCTAAAGAATTGAGTCGAAGTGTGTCTTTGGGTTGTAGAGTAGGAGAAGGCTCTACAACTGTGTGCACAGAAGCCTAGCAGTCTACTGCTAAGTGCGCGGACCCTTGAAGCTGAGCGTGCAGGGCAAGTCAAGTCTATAACCATGGGAAGAATTAATAAAGGGATGTTTTATCATATTTCTATATATATTTTCCCGTTTTATGTATTATTGGGTATAGTTTGCAAGTGTATTGTTTATTTGTTGTGTGAACTCATATGAATGTGTTGTATAAATAAATAAAACATAAAGCCTCCATTTACGGGAAGATAACTAAATGGTGTAAGAAAATAAGTAAGATCGCGGGTGTGACTTAGGGAAATAGTGCAGAGCACAAATCCAGTAGCATGAAAGCCCCACATCCCCAATTAGGACTTCGCGAAGGCAAATATATCAGGCGCAAAGGCTAGGGAAGTGCGTGAAGTAACCTACGTGTAGGGGCTAACACTTGGATCGAATCAACCCCTCAGACATCTCAAGGGTGCAGAAACCTAGTTCCAGCACCCCCCCATACTACTTCGAGTGAGATCTCAGTCTGCGCTCCGCGGGTTGTTGCCAAAAGGGCCAATAGTACAGGGATTTATTTGCCTAATTAACTCCAAACGTGGGTCAGGCCCCAACAATCCAACACTCTAAGATGGCCATTATGGTGGCCTGCAAGAAGAGTATCACATAAGAGGCCATTGCTAAGATCTTGTTTGAGTGTGGGTACACTTTGGGATCCCGCAGTCCATTGTCTCAAATTGGGACAATAGATTCCTAAGTGCTTTTTGGTCAAGTCTCTAGTCGATGTTGGATACCAAACTTACTGATTCCATGATTTTCCACCCCTAAAATAATGGCCAAATAGAGGTCGTCAACAAGATTATTGTACACATTTTACGCATGTACAACTCAAAGAATCCCCACACATGGGATGAAATCCTCCCCTATGTCCAACACATCTATAGCAAAGCTCTCCATAGCTTAAGAGGCCACAACCTCTTTCAGGCAGGGTTGGGATTTTAGCCATTATGTCCCATTGATGTGGCCATACCTTTTGCATCCACTCCGGTAGATTCAGCTCACGTCCAATCTGAAGTCGACAGGGATAACAACTTCATTGAGCACATTCAACACATATACTAGTAGGCCCATGATATATTGGACAGATCCTATGCTAAGTACAAGAAGCGCCATGATCACCATCGGGTGCCTCACAAGTTCTAGGTGGGTGAAAAAATTGGCTACATTTGTAGAACGAGCACCTCACTAGACGCAACCGCAAGCTTTGCCCACTCTAAATGGGCCATACACCATCACCAAGGTTGTAGGGGACAATCCCTTCAAGCTTAGCATTCCACCTTTCCTTGGTCTACACCCAATGTTTAATGTAGACCACCTCCGACCATACTTTCCACCATTACTAGACACATCCGACATTGCAAAACAACTCACACCAATAGATCTAAACCCAAAATCCATTGAATATGCCACATATAATTAGATCATGGACATGTAGATCAAGAACACTCACAATTAGAGGATCCAACTATATCGAGTTATCAAAACAATCCAACACCTTCACTAGGGAAAGTGGTTCACTAAGGACCAGGTTCAGTGGAAATTTCCTCACTTCATGGAGGCTCTGCACGCAATGGGGACAATTTCTTCCTAAGTAGGGAGGATTGATCCAGGTGGATATTGGTGGCCACCCACCTATTCCACCTAGACCTCTAGTATGCTTCACTTGTTTCCTTTTGTATTACAACATTTACTAATTTTAGCATTTTTTTGAGTCTTGAACTTTCAGAGCAGTTTTGACCCCCTAAATGGCATTTTTTTAGGTGTCCAGTAGGCCCATAGTCATAGGTAGGGGCCTTCCAAAAATCCCATAGTATGTAGAGAGATATTTCCAGCAAGGTATATTACGCACCAAACAGAGATAATACGACCAAGTTATGACCCCTCGAAATTGGTTGCCCAACTAACCCCAATGGGGCCACAAACCCTTGGTGTTCCATCTCCTAGGGTTAGGGTTTTGGTTGTTCAGGGTTTTCCCTTATTGTTCAATAACAAATAGGCTCTTGAGCCTCATTGTAACACATTTCAGAGTCATGTAGCTTCCACATGTCTTCTCAAATATAAGTTACAATCGCCCGAGCTAGTTTTATTTCCATTCTATTTGTAAGAATAATTCAATATTTGATGTTAATGAAATGAAATGTTATTTCTGTTGCATATTTGTAATTATGGTTATATATTTAATTTGTTGCATTCATGTTTAATTTTGGATCATGAATTGTTGGATTAATTACATGGATCAATTTATTTCACCAAGTTCTCTCTTCGTTTAGGATATCATCAAATTAGAATGAACACTGAAGACATTCTGAAAACAACATTCTAGACTCATGAGGGTCATTATGAATTTTTTTTCATGCTTTTTGGCCTCTCTAATGCACCTTCCACATTTCAGGGTTTGATGAATTCCATTTTCAAACCCTTATAAAATTTGTGTTAGTATTTTTTGATGATATAGTAATCTACAACAAGTCATGGAAGTATCATGTTCAACATGTTGACATAGTGCTCAAACTATTGGAGGAGAAACAATTATATGCAAAACATCAAAATATTTCTTTAGAGCACAGGAGGTGGAATATTTGGGTCATATTGTACCTCATGAGGGTGTTAAGGTATACCCTAACAAAATTAAGACTATTAAGGAATGAAAAATTCCCACAACCATAAAGTATTTTCGAGGATTTCTCAAGTCGATAGGGTATTATCACAAGTTTGTTAAGAATTATGGGAGAATAACGGCACCTCTAACACCATTAGTGAAGAAAGATGAATTTTCTTGGACTCCAAAAGCAATGAAGGCCTTGAACATCTTAAAGAGGCAATGTGCCAAGCACTAGTTTTAGCTACGCCATACTTCACAAAAACTTTTATTGTGGAATGTGATGCCTTGGGAAATGGAATTAGTGTTTTTTTAGTGCAAGAAGGAAGACCCATTGCTTTTAAGATTCATCCAATCAAAGGAAAGTATTTTCACAAACCTATTTATGAGAAGGAAATATTCGCAATACTACATGCACAAAGAAATGGCGACATTACCTAATGGGAAGACACTTCACGGTTAAAATAGATCATGAGAGTCTTAAATACTCTTTGGAACAAATATTATCTTCAGAAGAACAACAAAAATGGGTGAAAAAGATGTTGGGTTATGTCTTTGAAATCATCTACAAAAAACGGAAGCAAAATGTTGTTGCATATGCACTCTCAAGAAAGGATGAGGATGTGGAAGCATTTCTTTGTGCCATTTCTATTATCTAACTTTAGTGGATAATGGAAGCAAGGGATGAATGGAAGAATGATGAAGAGGTGTGGTGACTTATTCGAAAGTTGCAGCAAGATCCCAACACATCTGATACATTTAGCTGGAAAAATGATTCATTATGGTATAATGATTTCTTATATCTTTGTAAGAATTCCCAACTCAAACAAAAGATTCTTTTGGAATTGCATCTTGTTGGGTTGTGTTATATTCTTTCCACAACTAGCCCATGTAGTTAACCAGGGGGTTAGAAGGGGGATGGAGCCCCCCCCCTTCGTTGTGCCGATTGCATAGTGGGGGGAGTCACAGGGGGTTTGAGGGGGTGTAGGTAACCCCACTCTATGGGGTTCGGGGGTGCGAAAATTTTGTTTCATGACTCTATATTAGGTTGGGTGGACCTACCTATAGTTTTGTGCATGATTTATCACACATGGTTTTGGACGCGATGGTTTTCAATCCATGGTATTGGATGCTTCTGCATGTATAAATATTTATTATAACATTGAAAGGAATATAAGAAAAATCAAGCTGGTAGTCCTGGTTTTGGGATCCAAGGTAAAATCTCTGTGTATATGTGTTTTATGTGTTATGTTGTCGCATTGTTTATTTTCTGTGTTTTAGAATTTGTATGCAAGTAATTTTTGTACGGGGTTAAAACCTACATTTGGTATCAGAGTTGTTTTGGCTTCAAGGGGACGTCTTTGTTGTTGAGGGGCTTCGCTCAAGCCTGTGGTAGACCTTGTTCAGTGGGAGATCTGCAAGATCGATTCTGGTGCTGAAAGAAGATGGTGAGCAATGGAAAGATAGAGATTGAGAAATTTAATGGTCAAAGTTTTGAGCTGTGGAAACTCAATATGGAGGATCTATTGGTGGATAAAGATCAGAGGATCGTGGTAGATCCAAGTACTAAACCAATGAGAGTGTCTGATGAAGAATGGAAGAAGTTGGATCAGAAGCCAAAGAGCATAATATGATTGTGTTTCTTAGATTCAGTATTGCTGAATGTATCAGGGGAAGCTATGGTGAAGGCTTTGTGGAAAAGTTAGGGACTTTGTACCAATCTAAGTCTCTGGTGAATAAATTGTTCCTACAGAAAAAGTTGTATAACATGAGGATGAAAGATGGAGACTCGGTGTAGAGCATATGAATGCATTTAATGCTGTCGTAAGTCAGTTATCATCTATTGATATTAAAATTTCAGATGAAGATAAGTGAATCAGTTTGTTGTGTTCCCTACCAAATTCATGGGATAGTCTAGTTATTGTAATAGGTAGCAATGCAATGGCCTTGCAGTTTGATGAAATAGTCTCATCCTTGCTGACGGAGGAAATGAGAAGGAAAAATATGAAGAGCCAGAATGGTGATGCCTTGTCTGTATGAGGACGGTCCCATAACAGAAATAGAAATAAGTCATTGAGTGGGAGATCTAAATCTCCAGGAAAACTTGTAAAGGTGGTGTGCTGGAAATGAGGAAAGGAAGGGGCACTACAAAAGGGACTATAAATCTAAAGATCCTGATAAAGGAAAGGGATCTGATGATGCTCCTTCTGCAGAGGTGAAAACCACCTAAGATGAAGGTGGGGATATGTACTTGGCTTCTTCAAGTACACATGTATATCATGAGGCATGGTTGATTGACTCAGGCGCATCCTTTCACTTCACTCCCCATAGAGAGTGGTTCTGCGAGTATGAGAAATATGATGGTGGTGATGTCTTCTTGGGGGATGGCAGGAAGGCTAGAATCATTGGTCGCAGAAAAGTAAAGTTGAAATTGCAAGGTGGAAGAGTTAGAACACTTTCGGATGCTCTACATATTCTTGCATTAGCCAGAAATCTGAATTTTGTAAGCAAGATGGATGATGCAGGTGTAAAAATAGTGTTTGAGAAGGATACCTACAAGATGGTTCAGGAGGCACTGGTATTGATGCAGGGAGTTTGAATTGGAACTATGTACAAGCTTCAAGTTAGCATTGTTATTGACGGGTGCAATAGTTCTGTGGTTCTTGAAAGTGGAGTAGAAAATCTAGTGGTCTCTGGAGAGAAGACCATGTTGTGGCATCAAAGGCTTGTACATATTGGAGAGAAGGGCCTTTGAATACTTCATGGTAAAGGTATGGTAGAAGGTATGAGTAATAGCTCTCTGGATTTTGATTTCTGTGAAAATTGTGTATATGGGAAGCAAAATCAGGTGAGTTTCCCCTCTGGTGGTAAGAGGACAAAACAAATATTAGAGCTTGTGCACAGTGATGTGTTTGGACCTATGAAGGTTCCATCACTGGGTAAGTCTATGTACTATGTATCATTTATATATGACTTCTCAAGGAATACATGGATATATTTCCTTAAGAAGAAATCTAAAGTCTTTGGAAAGTTTAAAGAATTTAAGGCTCTGGTGGAAAACCAGACAAAGAAGAAGATAAAGGTGTTGAGGATAGATAACGTGGAGAATTTTGCAGTAAGGAATTTGAAGAATTTTGTAAGAAGTGTGGTATAGCATGGGAGAAGACTACTCCATGTACACCTTAGAAAAATGGAGTTGAAGAAAGACTGAACAATACATTGATGGAAAGAGCAAGAAGCATGCTTAGTGGTGTCAAGTTAGGACAGGAATTTTGGGTAGAGGTGGTGGATACAGCATGTTACCTCGTCAACAAATCACCTTCATCAGCATTGGAGGATAGAAATCCACAAGAGGTATGGACTGGTAATAAACCCTCTCTTTCACATCTAAGGGTATTTGGATGTGATGCATATGTACATGTTCCAAAGGAGAAACGAACCAAGTTGGATAGTAAATCTGAAAAGTGCATCTTTATTGGGTATAAGGATGGTTTAAAGGGTTATAAGATTTGGAACCTAGTAACAAGGAAGGTTGTGTACAACCAAGATGTGGTGTTCAGAGAGGTGAAAGATGTTATTAAACATGAATTCCAACCAAAGGAACCTGAGAAGATAGAGTTTGAGCTAAAGGAGGAAGAGTCAAACTCTATAGAAGAGGAGGAATCAAAAGATGAAGAGCCACAAACTCTGGGTGTCAGAAGATCAGTTCGAGAACAAAGGCAACTAGAAAGGTATAGTCCATCTGCATTCTGTTCAAATTTTTCTTTATCTATTACTGACGATGATCCTAGAACTGTAAATGAAGCAGTAGATTCTGAGGATGGAAAACTCTAGAAAGAGGCCATGGTTGATGAAATGGCACCTTTGCACAAAAATGAGGCTTGGGATCTAGTGGAGTTGTCGGCTGGAAGGAAACCCATTGGTAGCAAATGGGTGTTCAAGAAGAAGACAAATGCAAAAGGAAAGGTGGAGAAATACAAAGCTCAAGTTGGTAGCAAAAGATTATTCCCAGGTGTTGGGAATTGATTTTCGTGATATTTTTTCTCCTATTTCCAAGGTAACTTCTATTAGATTACTTTTATCTGTTGTTGTTTCTTTTGATTTTGAGGTGGAATAGATGGATGTGAAGACAAAATTTCTTCATAGGGATCTAGAAGAGGAGATCTACATGAAGCAACCTGAAGTCTTTGTGGTGAAGGGTAAGAAAGAACTAGTATGCAAGTTAAAGAAGTCATTGTATGGGTTAAAATAGTCACAAAGGATGTGGTATCAGAAATTTGATACATTTATATGGGGACTTAGCTTCACCAGAAGCAAAGCAGATCACTGTGTGTATTTTCAATTAACTAGTGGTCGTAATATTTATCTGGTCTTGTATGTGGATGATATATTGCTGGTTGGAAATGACAAAGAAATTATCTAGGATTTGAAGACCCACTTGTCCTCCAAATTTGACATGAAAGATCTTGGTGCTACAAACTATATTTTGGGCATGGAAATTAAAAGAGATCAGACAAAGAGGAAGCTCTGGTTAAACTAGAGGAAGTATATTGAGACAATATTGCAAAGGTTTAATATGCAGGATAGTAAACCAGTGAAGGTTCCTATTCCTGTAGATGTAAAGTTATTTCTTGAACAATGTCCCAAGACACAAGAAGAGGAAGAGGACATGTCCCATGTTCCATATGCAAGTGCAGTTGGTAGCCTGATGTATGCGATGGCCTGTACTAGATCATACATTGCACATGCAGTGGGCGTATTGAGCAGGTTTATGTCAAAACGAGGGAAGGAGAACTGGACAGTAGTGAAGCGGGTTTTCAGGTATTTGCGTGGCACTAGTGATTATGGTTTGTGCTAGCAAGGAAGATCAGGATTAGACAAAGTGTCGGATAGCTGTGGCTTTGTTGATGCAGACTAGGCTGGAAATATGGATCAGAAAAGATCTACAAGTCGTATGTGTTTAACCTATTTGGAGGTGTAGTCAGTTGGATGAGTAAGAAACAATCTGTAGTGGCACTATCAACTACAGAGTCAGAATACATGGTAACCACTCATGCAAGCAAGGAAGTAGTTTGGCTGCAGAGATTGTGTTCAAGTATGGGGTTAGTACAGGGAGCTATAAGTATAGACTATGAAAACCAAAGTCCAATTTTCTTGGCAAAGAACCCTGCGTATCATTCAAAGACAAAGCACATTGATGTTCAGTATCACTTTGTGAGGGATATGATAGAAGACAAAAAGGTTTTATTGGTAAAGGAGGACACTTTGAAGAATACTTCAGATGCATTGACAAAATATGTGAGCTCTGAGAAATTCTCTTGGTGTAGAGAAACAATGGGCGTTGTAGGGCTGAATAACTAACTAAGCTCTCTTGTGGCCCCCTGTGGAAAGAAAACAACAAGTGGGAGAATTTTGGGTTGTGTTGTATTCTTTCCACAACTAGCCCACGTAGTTAACCAGGGGGTTAGAAGGGGGACAGATCCCCCCCTTCATTGTGTCAATTGCGTAGTCGTTATCGGGAAATCTAGTGTCCACTCGGAGCTGCTAGTCCCACTAAGACGGGTAGCTATCTTAGAAACAAACAAACCAAAACTACTTTCGCTTTCCTTTATGAGAAGTAGATAAGAGGGGAAAAAAGGACACCAACCTTAGTCTTGTGCTTGGTTCCTTGCTTGGTTCCTCTCCCTTCTAACATATCTTTTCCACCCCTTCTTCGTTTACCCAACTTCAAAGAGCACCTGTGGAATCAAAGAAACATAATACTATCAAAGAACGGAGATCTACAATCACAAACAATATAGGACTAGATATATATTGACCACACAAATGCATATATCATCAAATCAGCATGAAATCCCTTCTTCACCTCATGAAAATCTTAGATCACCCAACACTATGATATTGCACCAAGAAACCAACAGCACTTCCTTACAAGATACAAGGTTCTAGATTCTAGATCTTTGTGATGAGGGATCCATATATAGATGATTGTAGGGGGTGAGTTAGCTTCTGGGATTTTGATTAGTGTCCTCTCTCTGATAGTTCTTGATTCCACTTGGAGATTGATGATCTCTTACTCATCCCTGGGCAAATTTAGAGAGGCAAGTGTCACATGAGAAGTTTTTGGAAGATTCCATGATCATCCACCTTGCAAACTGTCTCTACCATTTGTCTACTCTGGCCCATCGCACCCTACAGAAGGGCTTTCCAATATGCATCACACTTTTTGCACTGAGCAGGTGAGATGCATCACACCTTCTGCATTGGGCACTCTGTATGGTCTAGTTTTGACCAGTTCTGAGCAGTTTTCCATGGAGAACTTCTATGAGATGATGTAATTAGCTAACCTTGTTCCTTTAGGGTGTGAAGCAACACGTTTAGGGACTTAGGAGCCCTTGGTTTATGGACATGTATAATTGTGGTTGCAGTGCCCAAAAATGTCTATAACAGTTTCCCCCTAAAGCATGAGGTCGTTAATCTTTTGATGTCGGGTGAAATGCTTTATCATGAGGATCCAAAGTTTTTTCGAGCTAGAAGGTGACCTGTAATAAGATACAATACAATAAATTATCTTCGTAATATTTTTCATGATCTAGCTAAGGCAGGCATTCCCATGCTCAGCTTTATAAATTCATTTTCATGTACATAGGACAGACAACCGTCTGTGTAGCAGACTGATGATTTGGACGGAGTCAACATCCTTTGATTGGGATGATAATGTGTTCGGCAATGATGCACATTTGTTGTCTTTATATTCCTGAATATATCGTAGCTCGGATGGATGAAACTAGATCAGGTGTCTTCAAACTTGTTCAATCTTCACTCGGAGTACAAGTCGATCCATGTGAAAGATGTTCTGGAGTCAAACATGGAAAGACATCGCCTGATTACCAGCCAATGATGTAAGCTGTTAATAGGTGCAAGAGGAATCACCGATAATGATGATGACCCTCAAGGTATGTACAATTCATGTGGTGTGAAAAAGGACTTGGCATTGAACACCACGTAAAATATTTCAGTTGAAGGCCATTGATGTAAAGCTATCACCGGAAGTGAGAAACTTGCCATTGAGGCATGCAAGCTTCAAAGTACTGAAAGGGTTGTTCCTAGGTCGAATTCTTGGATAATGAGCTGATGTCGACAAGAAGTGATCTGTCATAGGAGGGCCTTAATGAATCCCACATATACAACATGGAACAGAGCAAATGATTTTGGAGGTGAAAATGATCTGATGATACAGGGTTCAAGGTGGCGGTGATGAAAGAATGGAGCGTGAATGTATTGTAGCAGATGAGACACAGGTGAATTCTCTAAGCGACTTCTCTTGAACATACCAGTGACACTAAAATGGATTGGTAGCATTAACCCCAAAGATGAATGGTATGATGGACCAATGGTGATATGACCGGTGAACGGAATAACCCAACCTGACTTGGACGTGGAGTGAAAGTGTCATGTTCAAGAGCGACTTGCTACCAATAAAGTTTCTTCAAGTTTTCTTCCCAATTTTCCCCAGTCATTACTAACCAGTACCTCTTTATTTTTATCAAGCTTGAGGAGGATAACATATGCTTGTTCTATAATTCTCCCTCCGAGTGAACCTATCACTATGTTTTAACGAGCCCAGCGATAGTGAAACTTGTCCTCGTCCATTTGGAAAAATTTGTCTCTATTGATTTTAATGAAGTTAACGTCAATGATAACTCGGTCCTTTTTCAATTTTAGAGAGTCTGAAAAGGGATGGAAAGGAAACTCCAATAATCCTTTTTTGTCATATAATCCCTTAAGTCCGAAAAGGTATAAGATAATATGAAAGGGATGAATTTTTGATAGTTTTAATGAGTCGAACAAGACAAGCGCTCGATCTTTTTGTGTAATAATCCCTCAGGTCCAAAAAGATTAAAGCCTAGAGGAGGGATAACACTTCTGGTAGCTTTAAAGAGCTGGAGAGGCCAATCGCTTAGAAATCTTTTCATATTTTACGAGTCAGATGAAAAGATCTTAAAGGAGACTCGTTTTTTGAGGAACGAGTGATAATTTCTGGTAGTAACTGATTCCAGGTGAGGTTTGGAATTTTCCAATCACGGCAGTGTCACAAGGATGGCTAACAGAATCACTCGTTGTAGATGTTCCTCAAAAAGGGTAAATAATCAAATGGAGGTGTATGATAAGCTAAAACAGAGTGGAGGTGATGATGAGAACACAACCAGGGCTCAAAAGCTGATGATAATGCATTCACAATGGTTATTTACTAGAGATTGGTTCATTTTCTAATGAGCTTAAAATCCGGGGGAAACATTTGCTCATTGCTTAGGTTTAATTTTTAACGAACTTGAACTTCACATAAAAACAGCTTGTGCCAGTCGTATAATAAGGATATCTCATCGATAGATTCCATTTTTTATGGAGCTTGCACCTTTCAAATCTTTGCTCCATACCCTTTCGCATGCAAGCTAAGAACGACCAACTACTGCCCTAAGGGCTAGTTAACTACTAAGGTCAGGTAGGAAAAATTTTCCTTTACATTGTTGGTGCCATTTGGCCCCTACTAAGGCGAATGGTCAATTTGACCATTCAACCAACTTAATTAGTCGAAGCCAACAGAACTATAGAGGTTTCTCTTCATTTGCACACAAAAGTTTTGCATGCCCCCAGGCATAGCGAAGTAGAGTTTCTAGGTTACCCTTCAATTTGCAGACAAAACATTTGTTCTATCAGGAAAGGCCTACCTTCTAATAGAGGTATCTTATTCCGGTCTAATTTCCTCTTTCTATACGGACATGTATCGGATTAGTCATATATCCTTCACAGAAACCTACTCTATGCCTAGAGTTTTCCTACCGGAACAGGGTAGGGTGCATGCCCCCTGGGTTTCAGTCATGCCCTCCCGAATTACTCACATTCTTTAGGTGGACGGACTGGAGATTGATGAGACATTCCTTGCATGAAAAGACCATTTAGGGATGGCATTTGACTATTTTCCATGTGTGAGCCGGGGAATGAAAGCTGGTCTACGAGCTGGACCACTTTGCCTTCATGCGGAAAACACATTACTCGAAAGAGTGAGGAGACAATGGCTCCCATACAATAAATATAGTCACGTCCAAGGAGTGGATTATAATATATAGGCCCTTGGACTACCATTACGTTCATATAAATGGTTTTCCTTCTCAACGTTATAGGCACATTAGGAAGGATCCCTAACGGTCAGTTGGTTCCTTCGTCAAAGCCTGTCAGATTTCTCATCTCAAGCATAAGCGATGGTGAACCAAGCACTTTCCAAGCAGTTGAGGAAGCCCCTTCATCTATGATGGTATCGACCATGACCATTCTATAAGCTTGTACAATGATTCAGAATGGTACACTAGCGAATAAATGGGGTCTACCTAGTAGATTCCAATCGAAGGAAATGACTAGGTTGCTTGGAGGTGAGACCGAATAGACGACCGGATACGACTCTAACGAACTTCCTTCCTGCGGTAAAGGAATGGGTAGATTGCCCCCATGTTCATTGAAGTTTGTGTTTATGAAAATAATTTGAATGGTGTCATTCTCATTCTCTTCAGTGACTGTATCATCTGAAGATGGACCCTCTGAAGGCAAGACCGGGTCAACTGCCACCTTGACCTTTTGACTTTTGTCTGGTGTGGATTCAGAGGGTTTATCTTCAATGATAGATGCTTCGACTGACCATAATGGCGTGTCAGCTAGATTCTCAGCTAGTGATGGACTCAGCGAGAGTTTCTTGTATCCAGGGGGAAGTCGCAACGGTGAAGCAGGATGGTTATCCAAAACTCTTTTAGCTTTGTCTAGGAAGGGACAACGGTGGACGAAATGATTGCCTTCACAAAATTTACAAGGAAATGTACATTTCCTTTTCTATCCAGATACTTCGCTTTCACTAGTTGACGGTGTACTTTCAACATGATCATCAGAGGTCGATGACACCGGATTGTGCAAACGAGGAGACCAATCCCTTAAGATCCGAGGGATGCAAGGACAATCTCTATGATAGTGGTCTCCTTTGCAAATGACACATGGAGATTTAGGCTTGGATGGTGTAGTGTGTGGATTTTTTCTAGATGATGCACGGTTGCCCCTTTTTGCCTTTGGCTCCTTCTTCTTCTTTTCCTTCTTCTCCTTCCCCTTCTTCTCCTTCTTAGTTACTTGATTTTCAGCTTTACCAACTTCATCAAGCAAAGAGGAAGGAGGAGAGGGAGAAATGGACGAAGTAGAAGGTTGGGGGGTAACTCTAGTATCATCTAGTTACTGACTTGATTGTTCAGGAATCATGGTGTTATGAACGACAGAGGTAGAGAAGAGTCATATTGGCAAGCCAATTGTCAATCCTGGAAGTGACAATGTGGCCATATGAAGTGCACCAATATCTCACCAAGAGGAGAAAGAACTAGGATTTCCTCCAAGGGGAAATCCTTGGTTGGTAGACTCCATTTTCCTCAATCTAAGACCAACGCGGGAATAGTGATATTATTCCGATTAAAATAAATTTTAGACGCTTTAACACAACTTATTTTTTCAATTTTTAAGAGTTAAGAAAAAACAAAAGATGACTCTAGTCACCTTCAATTTTTAATGAGCCTAAAGTGACAAATGCTTAGATGGACCTTTTCCTTTAAGGAGTCTGAAAAGGAATGAAAGAGACTACTCTGGAAATCTAGACAAAGGGATTACCAAACCAATCAAAAAACTACAGAATACTTTTTACGGTACGACAGTCAATCTTCCTGAATGTTGTGTTCAGTGCATTGCGATCGATAGGGCGGCAGACACGGCTTCCTAAGGATAAAGGATATATCCTATTGTGGTCTCCCAATATATAATAAACGGTATATGGGAGCACAAGTCTGTACTGGCACTTGTCATCTCAAAGAGGAGGAATCACCCAACCAGGAATGACAACAATAGTTACCAGGCTTTACGACGCCGGAATATGTCTCTAGCCTAGACTTCTAAATGTTGTGCGTTAGGTTCCAAAGCATTTTTATGTTCATTGAATTTATTTTATAGTTGATATTGCTTTAGAAATTTTCCTTTCAGGTTCACCGCGTGATGTAGATATATAATTCCTAAAATGCAATCTAAGATGATAAACAATTGTTTAATCTTCTTTTTGCAATGAAAATCCTAGCTACTAAGGAAAGAGAAATGAGATTCTTTCAACATAGAGCACAGAGCACACACTAGATGCACTATCCTAAATCAAACCAACAAGAAGTCTGAATGCAAATGCACATGCATGTATTTGTTTTCATATTTCTTAATGTGTGAATGACAAGAAGAATGCTAAGTACAAATCTGAGCTATCTTTTCAAAGCGACAGTACTAACAATTTTTCTTCAAAATACGAAAGGAAGATAATGACGACACTTTGCGATTTCGAATTGAAAATTGTTTTCAACACTTTAAAAACTACTAATTCAAATCAAATACAAGAGTAACAGTATAATCAACCATCAAGAACAATAGGATTCTTTTCTACGACTGAAAACGATGCTTGTGACACTTCCAAATCAAGAAACGACAGTTCGATTATGCTACTTCTTTGTAAAAGAGAACCGAAAGTGGCACAAAATACACAAAAACATTCATAGTTCTTTGCAGAATGGAGGCGGAATGATGGAAAGGAAGGGGGTTTCCATAGAGGTGTACTGATCACTAACAAAAAAACTCCTAAATAAAGCTCAAGAGAGTGAACAAAAAACCAAAATCTGGAAGCAGAAGAGGTCTTGTCTGATTAGCGCACCTGTAACACAAGGAAAGTGCGATGCAATGCACCTACTGCACATGGGAGGTTCGATGCATTCAGATTCCAAGAGGAGAAGGTGCGATGGTCCAGGGATGAGACTTCAACTTGGTTCTTGGTCACAGTTTGCAGCTCATTTCAGGGATTTAGGCTGAGCAAGTGAATTTCAGTAAATATAAATCACAGGGGCTAATCTAATGAGGTTACTAGAGCCACCACCAGGGCAATTAGAATGTTTGCAAATTAATTGTTTAGTTTATAAACAAAACCCGGAGATAGACTGAAGCAACATTGATCTACTTTGCACTTGCATAGAAAATGCAGTTCGAAGGCTAGCTGGCTTGACTTTAGGCTCCGTCTATAATTTTATAAAACAAACAAATATAGACAAGCAAACAAGCTATTCGAACCCCAGTGGAGTCACCATTTTTTTATCGAGAAATCTAGTGTCCACTAAGAGCTGCTAGTCCCACTAAGATAGGTAGCTATATTAGAAACAAACAAACCAAAACTACTTTTGCTTTCCTTTATGAGAAGTAGATAAGAGGGGAACAAAGGACACCAACCTCAGTCTTGCACTTGGTTCCTTACTTGGTTCCTCTCCCTTCTAACAGATCTTTGCTGCTCCTTCTTCATTTACCCAACTTCAAAGAGCACCCGTGGAATCAAAGAAACATAATACTATCGAATAATAGAGATCTACAATCATAAACAATATAGGACCAGATATATATTGACCACACAAATGCATATATCATCAAACATACAAGAATGTGGAGGAAAACTTGAATAGCTTTATTAATATCAAGAATAGCAAAGAGGATTACAACCCAATTTTCTGGCCCAACGTCATCCTCTCAACATGAAAGCCCTTCTTCACCTCATGAAAAGCTTAGATCACCCAACGCTATGATATTGCACCAAGAAACCAACAACACTTCCTTACAAGATACAAGATTCTAGCCTCTGGATCTCTATGATGAGGGATCCATATATAGATGATTGTAGGGGGGTGAGTTAGCTGTCCTCTCTCTAATAGTTCTTGATTCCACTTGGAGATTGATGATCTCTTGCTCATCCCTGGGCGAATTCAGAGAGGCAAGTGCCATAGGAGAAGTTTCTGGAAGATTCCATGATCATCCACCTTGCAAACTGTCTCTACCATTTGTCTACTCTCGCCCATCGCACTCTATAGAAGGGCTTTCTAATATGCATCGCAGTTTTTACAATGAACAGGTGAGATGCATCGCACCCTCTGCATTGGGCAGTCTGTATGGTCTAGTTTTGACCAGTTCTGAGAAGTTTTCCATGGAGAACTTTTGGGAGATGTTGTAATCAGTTGACCTTGTTCCTTTAGGGTGTGAAGCAACACTTTTAGGGACTTAGGAGCCCTTGGTTTATGGACATGTATGATTGGGGTTGCAGTACCCAAAAACGTCTATAACAGTTGCCCCCTAAAGCATGAGGTTGTTAATCTTTTGATGTCGGGTGAAATGCTTTATCATGAGGATCCAAAGTTTTTTCGCGCTGGAAGGTGACCTGTAATAAGATACAATACAATGCATTATATTCATAATATTTTTCATGATCTAGCTGAGGCGGGCATTCCCATGCTCAGCGTTATAAATTCATTTTCATGTACATAGGACAGGCAACCATCTATGTAGCGGACTGATGATTTGGACGGAGTCATCATCCTTTGATTCAGATGATCGTATGTTCGGCAATGATGCACATTTGATGTCTTTATATTCCTGAATATATCGCAGCCCGGATGGATGAAACTAGATCCGGGGTCTTCAAACTCGTTCAATCTTCACTCGGAGTACAAGTCAATCCATGTGAAAGATGT
>APFE030940412.1:0-11661 GCA_000404065.3 Pinus taeda
TTTTTATTTTTATTAATTTAACTTTATTATTATTTCTTCCTTTTTCTTTATTCTATTTAGAATCAATTATGTTACATTATCTCATTGAAATTAATTATCACTTTAATTAATAAAACCTAAATACTATCTAGTTTATAACGCTAAGTATGAATAGAAATATTCAATAAATAAATATGATCCCACTAATCTATTATTATATTATATTATAATCCTATTTTAATTGAATTTATTGAATATGTAAATAAATATTTAATTAATTAATTAATTTTATATCCCCACGAACTAATTCTTAACAACCTTTTCCTAAGATCTATTTCATAACAGCTAATTCTTGACAAGGATGCTTCTCTTCTATTTAAACAATTGCAAATATTGACGTTTTCACCTTTGTCATGAGGATGAACCACATTAGTTGGTTAGACACATTTACTAATTCTCAAGAATTTGATTAATCTAAAAGACAATAATATTACAAGTAAAGTTAACAAAAAATTAAAAGGAATGATATAAAAAAAGTCAAATTAAGAGAAATATTAAATTAAGTAAAACTTAAAATAAATAAATAAAAGTTGCATGATCACACATGGGATGTGTGCATGCCATCTCTTTTCCATAATTTATTCTATTTAATGGCCAATGAGGAGGATGAGATTCATCCAATCCTTTATCGATTTTCTTGGGAGAAATGTGTTGTGAGACAAATGATTCCCTAGCAATAGTAAGTTGATTGACAGCTCGAGCGTGACCACTTGTAGAAATATTATCTGTAGTTGATCCTATGTTAGGTGGAGTGTCGTCCCCAAAATATTTGTTGTGGTTAGCATAATTTAAAGAGCTTTCAACTCCAAAAGAAAAAAATATCGTCGATACAAGTAAGTTGTCTCTACTCGTGTTTTTAAATAATCTATGTTAAATAGTTTAATAATTGGGTCTCTTGATTATAAATCACATAATTGATCTAATTATTTGTATATTTAAATTGTGTGTTGTTACATATGATATTGGGTTCGACTCTATATGAACTTTAGGTAAAAGTTTGACAAAAATACTTACTTAAATTCTTCAATCATTTTGCTTGCGATGACAAGGAGAAATTTAATGAAAATAAATCTGAGAAATACATACAATTTTAACCTTTTTTTTTACAATAACTATTATATAAATTATTAAATAAATATCATTACTTTTAGAATAATTACTAGGAAAATTATTAAATAAATAGCATTATTTTTACAATAATTACTATGAAAATTATTAAATAGATATCGTTGTTTTTACAATAATTATTATGAAAATTATTAAATAAATATTATTGCTCTTGTGAAAGTAGATACTCTATCTTTTTAATAATTTTTGGATGTATATACATACTCTACAATATAATAACATGGATACCTTAAATACATTATTATGTTTTTTTTTTTTTAAAATAAAGAAGCCCATTTAGTATTATATAAGCTAAGTGTATTAATAAAATTATATAATTTACTATTAAATATAAAAAAGCTAAATTTTTTCAATTTTCATTTTTTAAATCAAAACTATAATTAAGTTAATTTTTTATATATGTTATTATAAACTTTGTGGATTGTATTGTGAAGTAAAAAGTTAATTTAGAGATAAAATAAAAATAGCTATATTTCAAATTGAAAACCGATAACTAAAAAGTTAGGTTTCAAACTCAAAACTAGTTACTCACTAAAAGTATTTTAAATTTTATTATTATTGTTTATTTAAATTAAAAGTTATTTATGTTAGTTATATATAACTCGTTAGGAAAGTTATTTTAGTGTTATATTAAACTTTTTGATTTATTTTTTAAACTAAAAATTATTTTAGAACTAGCTGGAATAAAAACTATTTATAAATAACTAAAATTTATATTCTTAATTATAAATTAGTTATAGATAACTAAAGCTATATCTCAAACTCAAAACCAAAACCCAAAACTTAAGGAGAAGTTTTAGTTAATTTGTTATCACATACATAATTATTAATAATATAAGTATTAGGTATATGTAAAATTATAATAATGATGATATAATAACATTTTAAGAGAGGCTTATATATATGTGTGTGTGTGTTTGTGTGTCTATTAAAAAAAATAGGTGGAAATAGATGGTTTTTATAAAAGTACATGGGAGATAGTTAAAACAAAATTGTATTTATGGTTTGAATATATATACATATACATGATTTTAGAGGACCGTAAAAGGGTAGTGATTTTTTTCTCCTATGGATAGATTTTCATAGAAAACATGTCAACTATTTAATGTATAACATGATACTTTTTTTTAGTTATGTTAAGCTTTGTTATATTCATTTTTTTTATAATTTCATTATTTAAATTATCTTTTAATGAACGAAATAAAGTAGTAAAAAAAATAAAAAATCAATATCATAAATCTATGAAAATTGTTAGCTTGCCTCCTAGGCTTTCTCCCTCTTCCGTCCATTTGAATCAATCACAAGGATGGGATAAAGATAAAGCATAATAATTCAAAGTCAAGTTTTTAATAGCTTTTGAAGCAAATCCAACTCATGTGAGGAACAAAAATTTCTTTCTATAATAAATAAATAAAGAAATACTAAAAAATAGTTTAAATAAGGTTAGGGGTAATAAATATTTGTGCCTAAATTTTTCTTTTTGACAAAGTTTGCTATTTGGAAATATAAATCTAGTTATATAATAAATAAATAAATAAAATGAGGTGAAATATTAATAATGAATGTTGTGTAGAATATATATTAATATATAGTATAAAAATGAGTAGCAACTTTAAAGATTGAGACAACATTTAAAAGATGTGGCTTCATCCATTTAATAAACTCGATGAAAGAGTTTGAATTTGTTTAATTATTGTTAAAGTACTATGTTGAAATGGGTAATGAAGGTTGAATTTTTTTAGTTAATTTTAAAGTATTTTCTTAGAATTGACAAGATATCATTCTATTTTATTATGTTTTAGAAGTACGTTGTAATATTTTATTGTATGAATCTCGGATGCGGGTGAACTTTCTAGCACCTAATACAAGGATGGTCCGGCGGGGGGTGTGTGGATGCTTACTGCAGCCAGATGGAGCTGCATGATGCAACACTTAATGATTCACACATTAAAAATCATTACAACATTAATAACCGGATTGCATTGTAATAATCGATCTGCAATGAAGCACAACATAATATACATTATCACTCTTCTCATCAGCATTTCCAGGCAAAACAAGGGTGAAGGTTCAGGTGCCAGAGACAGTTCAGAACATTTTATGGCTCTAGTGCGGAAAGTTAACAAAATCTCAGGCCTTCACGCTCCTTTCCACCGGCTACGATTTCTCCCAGGTAGCAATTGTGGTATATCCTCGATAACTATTTGTTTCGCTTCCATAGTTAATATCAAAATGCCTAGAGAGCGCCCTAGAATGGGGAGCAGGAGAGGCAGCTCTCGGGGCCGGATCCTTCACCAGGTGTCATCCACAACTTCGAACCCCTCGTTTGAGGCCTCAAACTATACTTTATACTGCTATCCGGCGACCAGGAGAGGGCGTGGCAGAGAAAGGGGCTAGATAATGACAAAGCTGAGTTCTCAGCACACCAGATTGCACACGTCTCGCTTCGACCTCCCCTGTAGACTGGGTAATTCCTCCTTCATTGTTTCGGTCACTGTTGAACTGAGTGAGCAAGCTGGGGGTTCGGAGACAACAGGCTCAGGAATTCCTTAGCAACAGAGGATGGAGCACCAGACAACTCCCACGATGAATGTGACTAAACAAAGACAGGATAATAGAGGCTGTGTAATTCAGAATATGCCCACTCAAGTTGGCCCAAGCACTCCTGCAGCAGAAGATAGTGCTAGAGCAGAGGGACATTCCCTGGAGTATGAAGAACTAGAGCATTTTGGCCATTGCATAATTGAGGAACAACCTCCAACTCAGCATGACGACTGAACAGGCTTGCGTGTCCCTGGTTTTGTTCATTGGTCGAATGCGGTGGTCCATACCTCTCATGTTTGAGTGTTTTTGGTCCTGTTTATTTGTTAACAGAGGATTTGTCTATCCTAAGCATGTAGTGTCCGGTAACAAGTCTTTACAACTCTTCTTGAGGGCCGATATCCCCTGCCTGGGCAACATTCCATGTCGGTCAGTTAATATTTTGACTCAGGTGGCTTTCAAGTGAAAATGGTGTCACTGTCAAGATTCATAGTCTTTAGTTTTGGACTCAGCGATTCTAAGTCCTAAGCTAGTTTTTGCAAGTCTTGAGATAGTTAGTCCACTCTGCACGATCAGTATGTTGTTACATGGGCTGGAAATTTTGAGACCCTCGTCTCGTTGTATGAATATTTTGTATTAATATAGAAGTAGACTAATTTAGAAAAAAAAAACATTTTATTGTATGAAGGTTTATAAAATTATTATTTATAATAAGTATGAGTGTGGTATTTGGTTTAATAATAAATTTGAGTGTAAATTAATAATTGATAAAGAATTTCCCGGATCCGGGTGTCTGATCAAGGTATAGGTTCGTGTGCGTGGACAACTGCTTGGGGGGGCGCGTGGCTCCTCTCATCCGCCACTCCTTCTCCCACAGCACCTTCTCTTAATTCCCCTGCGTACAAGATTTATGCCACATTAATGCAGCATGACTCTCTTTCTCCTCCGGTTATCCCCTTAACATGACGTCGTCCACTTGCAGCATTCACATTTCTCCTCTTCACTCAATTCCCTCCTTCGCTACAGTGGAGGTCTGCCCTCAAACCATTCCAGGGATTCTCTGGGTTCTCGCTAGTTGGGAGAATTGCTAGATGCGCTTACAGATCCCTCCCTGCCTCATCTGCAATCTAGCTAGCCTCTTAGTCTCCGCTCTCCATCTCGGCCTTCTGGATACTGAGGCCAAGCCTGCGCTTAACCTTTCCTGCCTCCTTAGTCTCTCAAGCTGCGTGGAACAACCTGGTCTATTGGATATGCCGAAACTATGTCAGAGGATGAGCAGTAGGAGGGGCAGCTCCAGGGGGTGAACAGGCCGCCAAGCATCCTCCTCTACAATAGATTCTTCGACTTTCTGTTCGGATTTCAGCATGGATCGATATCCAGCTACAAGAAGTGGATAGGGCAGAGGCAAAGGTCTACACAATGTGGCAACGAGCTCCCTCAACTCTAACTCTGCTTAGTTCCAGTTCCCTTACAGTCACGAAAATCTCTCCTTCATAGCCTTTGTTACCATCGAGCTCAAGGAAATCAATGTTGTTCAGGCTGTAGGTTCCCTTGGGACGATGACGGAAAAGACAGCGAATGATAAACTTGGCATTGTCCAGATGAACTGTGTTCCGAGCAAAGCTTCAGGCTAAGGCAAAAGCACGGCTTCCCAAATCCTGAAAGATCAGGAAGGCCCGAGTTTATCAACTTGCAGAGAGGGCCACCCCTCTGAGGACGAAGAAAATTACCAATTTGGCTTCCGCCTAGTCGAAGAATAGCCTCATCCTCCCCATGGTGATTAAATAGCCAGTCTCCACCGCGAAGAAGGCACCCTGCCAGCCCTTGGTCTCTAGCCTTGTCTACAGACTCTGCTACTTTTGAAGTTAGTATTCAGACTTATTTTTCAAGTAGTGTCTCTCGGCTTATTAGTTATGATCTGGTTCTTCCAGTCATTGTTGTAATAAGGCCCCCGTTCAAGTTATAGTTCCATGTAAAACATTGGGGTTTCTTTTTAATTTTTTTCCCAAGTCACGGTGAGGCTCTTGGCAATTCTCCAATGCAACACTTAGCTGGTTTATCACTAAACACTGATAAGTTATTGTGTAAACATTCCGATCCTCCAGGCTCACTTTCAAGACGCCATGACCTCGATGTACTATATTTTTGTATTAATATAGAAGTAGACATATTTAGAAAAAAAATAATTGATAAAGAATTTACTTGAACATTAAAGAAAAGAGAAGATGAAATAAAAAATGACAAGATGCAAGGATTGCGATCATATTTGATTATTTATATTAGAGGAGAAGTGAATAAATAAGAACCTAGTAATAATGATCTTGATTGGTTCGTTAAGTAAGATGGCATGATTGAAATTTGGATTCATGATGAATGTTGGTAGTTTGTTGGTTGAATTTTCTCTAACGATGTAGCCTCCTCATGCAGAAGGAAATAATTGTAATGAAATCCTAACCATGAACATTAGGAAGAGGTCATCAAATATGAATTAACATTCAAGGCTAATAATAGGCTAAAGCTATGTAGTTACATGTGCAAACTAGGCGTGGAAAATCATATTTAAGCGAATTAAGGTGGATTATGTACAAATTGATTATTTTGAAATTAATGTAAGTCATGTGTCTTGAAGAGGTTGTATACCTTAGCACGTGATCTTTCGTGAATGGGCATGTCTTTTAGATGCCTTTTCACTTAATTTAATGACTAATTAACCTAATTAATTATTTAATTATTTAATATTTATATTCATTTTATTTAGCTAATTGTTATGAATTATATTCATATCAACAAAAAATTACATGTGATGATGGTGGTGGTAGGTGAGCTTCCTCCCACCTCCTCCAATGAGCCATCTTTTGCCCAGGATCCATCTAATGCCATAATTTCTTGTATTGAATCGAACTCGAATTTGAACTTGAACTTGAAGTTGGTAACTATGGTTGAATGAAAAGATATTTTTTACTCCATAAGGCTCGTTGTTCTATCTTTGTGAGGAGTTTCCTCTTCTTAATTGTTAGGGTTTGAAATCTAATGAATTTTTGTGGATAATCATGTTTTGGCTTGCATTCCTTTATAATGGAGGTGCACATAAAATCACGTGCATTGAGTTGAATTGCCTCTAGAAGACTCTTATTTATATCCATTTTGACAAACTTATGTGGGAAAAATCAAAGTTGAAACCAATTGTTATGATAATAGGTTAGAGATTGGGATGCTTGAGTAGGACTTCATTGACCGCATTCTCAGTACACAAAATTACATGTGATGATGGTGGTGGTAGGTGAGCTTCCTCCCACTCCTCCAATGAGCCATCTATTGCCCAGGATCCATCTAATCCCATCATTTCCCATATTGAATCAAACTCGAATTTGAACTTGAACTTGAACTTGGTAACTATGGTTGAATGCAAAGATATTGTTTACTCCACAAGGCTCGTTGTTCTATCATTGTGATGAGTTTCCTCTTATTAATTGTTAGGGTTTGAAATCTAATGAATTTTTGTGGATAATCCTGTTTTGGCTTGCTATCTTTTGGCATTCCTTCATAATGGAGGTGCACATAAAATCACTTGCATTGAGTTGAATGCCATCTAGAAGACTCTTATTTATTTCCATTTTGACAAACTTTTGTGGGAAAAATCAAAGTTGAAACCAATTGTTATGATGATAGGTTGCTCCTTGTCACGATGGATTTTGAATGTTGATCATCTTAGTAAAGTCCTACTCCAACAATGAAATAATGTTTCTATAAGAGTTATGAGTTGGTCATTTGAGTTGAGGAAAGAATCCAAGCAAGTTAGGGTTTTAAATCTATTGAATTTTTGCAGTTAATCTTGTTTTGGCTTGCTATCTTTTGGTGTTCCTTCATAATGGAGGTGCACAAAATCCCCTGCATTGAGTTGAATGGCCTCTAGAAGACTCACTCTTGTATCCATTTCGACAAACTTTTGTTGGAAAAATCAAAGTTGAAACCAATTGTTATGATAATAGGTTACTCCTCGTCGCGATGGATTTTAAAGGTCGATCTCAGATAAAGTCTTACTCCAACCATGAAATAATGTTTCTAAGAAAAAGTTATGAGTTGGTCATTTTAGTTGAGGAAAGAATCCAAGCAAATTTACCACAAAGATTTCTTTTCACTTTAAAAGAGGTTTCTACGGTATATTGGCCAATAAATTTAATTTACAACCAAAGTTGAGTCATTAACTCTTTTTAATAAAAATGCAAATTACTAAAAATATAGTTTTTAATATTTGCAATAAGAAATCGAGAATGGAATAGTGTGTGGTGAATACTATCCTTGGCCCAAAAGTCTAACATATGAAAACGAAAGAGACCTGGTCTTCCCTTTCTTTAATAATCCTCTCACTGTTTGGATATTCTTCTCTCTGTTATTCAAAATTTGGAAAATGACCCAAAAAAGAAAGGATATTCCATGCTCGTCTTCTCTCTGTTATTTAACATTTGGAAAACGACCAAAAAAATTAAGAAACCGAAAACTTGAACTATACGTAAATACAAATTTCTCTCTATCCACTGTTTTAGTTTTATTTTTTATTTATTTTTATTAAAATAGAAAGTGACAAAAATAAATTATTAAAATTATAAATTTAATTTATAAACTTGAGTAACTTAAATATTTTTTTGGATATTCCATGCTTGTCTTCTCTCCGTTTCCGTAGCGTCTGGAAGTGTTGGAAGTAAATCCCAGTGGACTATAACATTTCAGTGAATGAATAATTCGATGCGAACGTGGTACATAGTTTCAACTAGAACTAACCGCGACACCGTGAAAATGAAAATAATGGCAGCGACACCCGAACGGAACGTAAAATAAGAAACTGCACGACAGTTTTATTATAGTGACTGGTGAGAATAGCACAACATCAGATTCTCTTGCTCCGAGAATCATGTGAGACGCTTTATTGACACTAACATAAACATAGATATATATATTAGATGCGTATTGTGCAGTTGGGCAGACGTTGAATATATAACTAAATTAGAAGCTGTACTGCTCGTAGCGGATGAAACAGTCACCTAGCTGAACTCGAGCACCGATGGCGTACCCGCAAATGTTCCAGATGCGGCCCCCAAGGTTTTTAAGGCAGGCGGTGCAATCAGACTGAGAGATTCCCTGTTTGCAAACCCCACGCCCATAGGCGGTGGGTGAACCTGCTCGCGATGCTTTATAGTCGTAACCGCTGAAGGCAGTGTTTCCCTCTAGATCTACCAGGAGGGATCCGAGAGTAGTATAAAAGGAACTTCCGCTTGGGATCTTCTGCCCGTTACATGCAGATGATACCAAGTTTGTTCTGGGCGTGCCTACAGCACTGCCCACCACCAGGGCTACTACCATTACTGCCAATGTAAAGCCAAATGAGTACCTCATCCCGAATGATATATATAAGCTCTACAATGAGAAATGAAATGCTGGCTGGAATGAATGATATAACCACCAATGCAGCCTCCATTTATAGGCCTCGCGGAGATGGCTGTGTATGGGTAGAATTATGAATAACATCTCTCTGTGGGTTATGGGCCGAAATGCACGAAGGATTATGGATAACATCTGTCAGTGGATTAGTGGCCGAAATGGACGAGTCATTCTAGCTCCGTGGCCGCCTGTCTTGACTAAACCGTTGGGGCCCATATATAAGAGATGGTATACATTTTAATAATTAACCTGGCGCTGTCATATATAAAGCTAATAGTGAATCAACTAGTCACATACAATTACAACGTGATATATATATAAGCTAGTCACATACAATTACAACGTGATATATATATATATAAAAGCTAATAGTGAATCTATTAATCACATACAATTCCAACTCTCCACCTGTAAACCACTTTTAAAATTTTACAAGTTATCGATGTCAAACCACTTGTAAACCACGTTATATAAGTTATATATAAAAAAGCTAATAGTGAATCTAGCCACTTGTAAACCACGTGTGCTGGACGACGGTAGATGGGCCCGGAATGTACGACTCGTTCTAGCCCCCTGTCTTGACTAGACCGTTGCCCCTATCATTAGTTCTACCGTAGTGGGCGCAAATTGCAATCCCCGTGGGTCACCTAGAACAAATATTCAAATCGACACACCTTTAAGATAAGAAAAATAACACCGTGTGAGTGCACTCACACATTCTAGAGAATGGATTTTGTCATTATCCCTACATTTAAAACTTAACAAGTTCTATGTAAAATTGAAACTTAGCCCCATACAAAAATATAGATTCTCGCTGTTATGAATAGTTTAAAATCATGACAAAAACTTAGCCCCATACAAAAATATAGATTCTCGCTGTTATGAATAGTTTAAAATCATGACAAGAACGGATGTGTTAGATCATAACGTGACCGGTTACTTGTAAAGCGAGAGAGTGAAAAAAATGGAAGTTGATCTTGCAAATAGGGTCTTAACTGCAACATTTTTTGGAGAGTCCATAGATTTTGCAATTTTGGATCCAATAGATGTGGGTGATGGAGCCAAAGTAAAATTCTTCTACTTCTTTTTTTTTCCAGGAGTCGAGACTAGAGTTTAAAGAACCTCTATCACTTTCCTAATCAATCACACATCTAGAGTCTCCAAAAGCTATAAAATCCTTAGGGTTGAGCCAATTAGAATAGTGCAAGACAATGTTAGATATTTTTGGTAATTATAATATAATCAGAGTAATTATATTTATATAAATATATTTAATAGGGAATTATATTAATTAAAATAATTATATTTATATAAGCTCATTCGGTGGTGAAGGGGTATACAATTAAGTCACTTCGTGATGTAAAGGTCACCAATTAGTAGGAAATAATCCGCTATCCCGTGGTGATTTTGATGGCTTAGATGCCCCTAGGTCGTGGTTTCTCAAGCCAAATGCCGAGCTTGTTGTAATGTCTAAATTGAGTAACAAAATAAAAATTATATTTATATAAATATATTTTCATTTAAATTGACAGTTAAAAAATTATGCTAACTATTAACAACATTATTTATAAATTTCATATTTTAAATATGAAAATATATTCTTCATTATAAAATATCAAGGTTACTATGTTTAATTATTTTTTCTTTGACGTAAAACCTATATGGTGAGTATTCTTCTAAATAAATTCTTTGTAACATAACAAAATCAATTAAATCTACTTATATTTAATAAACTAAATGAATTTTTTTTGTAATTAAAAAAATTATAATAGTACTAGTTGTTCTATGAATTATAATATGAATTAATATCACTATCATTGAGTTGGAATATCTCTATATTAGCCTTCAAATTGGAAGTATACTCTCTTAGTGTGAAACATCTTATCATTGCTTCCAACCATGTTTCTAATTGTTTACTTGCATGACTTCTAGAAAATTTTGGGGGCTTAATATTTTGAAGCTCCCTAGTAATGTCCCTAGTTGGAGATCCTCTATTAAAATCCTTTGATCCCTTGACATTTCTCACCCTTGATGGAAAGCGCTCTAGGTCCACCTCAGTTGTTTCGTGTGCTCTTAAAGTCTCATTAATTATCTCTATAGAGCACAATATGAGAGCTAAATCTAGTGATGGCAATGGGGTTCTTGGAGGAGTGGTCATTTTGATGAGTCTCCTCTACCTTGATTCCCTCACATCCTTGCCATTCTAAAACATTCCATTATCTCAATGACACACAAGTCTTATTAGTGCAACTTAGGATGTCAGCGATTATTTGGCACACACACATATATAAAATGATATCTGTAAGTTTCCCTTTCACTATGCTGGTAAATGAGTGATGTTGATTTTGAGTAGATTCTCATGGATCTAGTAAATAATTTTCGCTTGCTAACTAATCAAGTTTTATGCTATGTTGTTAGTCACCATCACACGCCTTTCTAACATCAAGTCTCTCCCCTACACCAACCTTAATTAATTAAATGCATCATTAACCTTATTTTAGTTAGCACTAGACTTCA
>APFE030940413.1:0-16713 GCA_000404065.3 Pinus taeda
GTGTAGGTGCCATGAGGCATCCAACCTCAGTTGAAAATGTGGTACTCAAAAAATCGGGCTCTAAATAAACAAGTGTAGTCATTTTTTATCAGGTCTCTTTCTCTTTTAAAATTTGTAGTTAACAAGGACGTCTTGATCTTAGCCCCCTTCAATTGTTGTGGGCTCTTTTCTTGCTGCTGACCTAGTCCTACGACTATGCTACTATAAGTGGAGCCGAGCATTAACTACAATAAGAAAGAAATGTTAAATTCATATTTATAGTTATTATTATTAAAATTGTTTTATTAATAGAAATAGTTGTAGAGTGTTCTTTACCTACTTTGATAGTGGAGGGAAGCAAAATACTTTCATATGTGGCCATATGTTCCTCCTCTTCTCTTGCCTCATCATGTACATGCAATGGTGTAGAAAAAAGAAATGTTATAATTAATACACCAATTGCATTTAAATATTTTTAATTGTATTCCGTACTACATTTTTTTTATAACACGTGAAATACCTCTACTATTGAGCTGAACATCAGTCTCAAGAGGCACTCCACTATCAGTAGGCTCATGCGTTGTATCTACATTGCTCTCCTGCTTTTTACAATCAAGCTCATTAATTTATGGCTAAAAATAATAACTAATAGAATTTACAAGTAATCATTTCTAAATTTTATTCATTGCTTTTATTTTCCTGAGTGTTAGTTTGGGTGCTGGAAGACTATGAAGATGCCAAGCTTGTCCTATGTTCACCCACAACTTGATACCCATGCTTGAAAGAAAGATTTAGGTCTTCCTCCATGGGAGCCTCTTTGAATTGTGACCCCTGCAATTTTGCATGAGAACGTGAATTTTTCTTATTTTGTGACATTAAATTAAAATTGTTAAGAATTTACAATTTGGATGTAATTTTTTTTATATACTTACAATTTTTGCATCTAGTTTTGAGTAACCACTTGGGCCAAGATGATGCGACCCATATTTAAGTATTCTAGCCATCATGGCTTTGGATGTATCTAGGAGCCTATATTTAAAATATTGAAAAAATTAATTAGATGTTGCAATGATGATAATGCATCATAATTACATTATTAAAAGTAAACCATATATTCCTAGTTCGAGTGGTGTCTTCCATGCTTTTTGCAATGCCTTATCATTTGCATTTGCCACAAGTGCTTTCCACTCCATCTCTGGAATAACTGGAGGGAACGCATGTAACCCTTATCCTTTCCAAATGAGACCTACACTGGTCCCACAAATATTTTAAATGTAAGCATGCCTTGGGGGTAACTCTAGTTCTGTTGAAGGTACCCTCACCGAACAGGTGAACCATCATGGTCATAAGTTCATCTTTCAACTTGGAACTTTGGGATTTCTAGTTTGTGTGAATGGTGGGCCCAAGGATTTCCAAGGTTAGGTCATACAAACGCCTATAGAATACATCATTTCCTGCAAAATGATATTATCATTAGTTTAAAATTATCAAAGACTATAAGTTAATTTCAATTTGATTGTACTTAATATTTAAACACTTCTCAAATACCTGGAATTTTCTCTATTTTCATGGGGATGTTGTCATCATCTACCAAAAATGTAATTGGTAGTTTTCCTGTGCTAGTAACATGAGAAGATCCAGGAAATATCACTTCAAATTGTGTAATGATATCATGCTCTACATACACAACATCATTTGTAGATACTGACATATTTTGTTCAAGAGGTGCAAATCTTGCCGTGTGTGGTTGAGCGGGTCTACCGGTCTCAATGACAAGTGTGTCACTCATTGTTATAGACATATTTGGGCACTGCAACCCCAATCACATATGTCGATAAACCAAGGGCTCTCAAACCCCTAAAAGTGTTGTTTCAAACCCTAAAGGATCAAGGTCAATTGATTACATCATTTCCCAGAAGTTCTCCCTGGAAAACTACTCAAAACTAGTCAAAACTAGACCATATAGATTGTTCCATGCTGAGGTGCGATGGCATCTCACCTGTTACACACAAGGGGTGCGATGCATACTAAAAACCCTTCTTGTGGTGCAATGAGCGAGAGCAGACAAATGGCAAAGGCAGTTTGCTAGGTGGAAACTTAGAGAATCTTCTAGAAACTACTCATATGACACTTGGCCTCTCTGAATTCGCCTAGGGATGAGTAAGAGATCATGAAATCTCCAAGTGGAACCAAGAACTATCAATGAAATGACACTAATAAAAAACCCAGAAGCTGACTCACCTCTCTGCAAATATCTATAAATGGATCCCTCATCCCAAAGATCCAGAGGCTATAATTTTGAAATTTGTAAGGAAGTGCTGTTGGTTTCTCTCTGAGACATTGTTTTGTTGGGTGATCTTTCTTTTCATGAGGTGAAGAGGGCTTTCATGCTGGGAGGATGATGCTGGATCAGACAGTTGGGTTATAATCCTCTCTTCTACTTCTACTATTAATAAAGCTATTTGAGTTTTCCTCCATATACTTGTGTACTTGTAAATCTTGTATTTGTGAATGCAATTGTATGGTTAATGTACATCTGATTCTACATTGTTTATGGAATTATAGATCTCTATGCTTTGATGGTATTTTGTTGCTTTGCCTCTACAGGTGTTCTTTGAAGTGGGACAAGTGAGAAAGAAGTGGCGAAGCTCTATCAAAGGAGAGAGGAAACAAGAAAGGAGCTAAGCGAAAGACTGAGGTTGGTGCTCTCTGCTTCTCTCTTATCTCTCATCCATAAAGGAAAACACAAGTTGCTTTGAATTGTTTCTTTCTAAGATAGCTACACATCTTAGTGGGACTAGAAAATCAAATAGCGACACTAGTTTTCCCGGAAACAAAATGGCGACTCCACTGGGGAGCGAATAGTTTGTTTGTTTGTTACTGTTGTTTGCTTTATAAGCTACAGACGGAACCCGAAGTTAAGCCAACTAGCCTTTGACTTGCACTTGCTATGCAAGTGCAAAGTAGATCAATGCTACTTCAGTCAATCTCCGGGTTGGTTTATGAACAAAACATCCAACTTGCAAACATCCTAAGTGCCTTGGTGGTGGCTCAATAACCTCATAAGATCACACCCCTATACTTTGTGTTTAGTGTCTATCATAGCTTGATTGAAATAGCTGAACTTAGCTGCAAATGTTGAGCAAAAACCAAGCTTAGTTTCGTTCTCTAGACCATCGCACTATCTCTCATTGGCAGTCTAGATGCATCGCACCTCCTGTGTGCTGCAGGTGAGATGCATTCCTGTTTCCCTTAAGGACAGGTCCGATGATTGAATGAGACTGTTTCTCTCTCCAAAATTTGGATTTTTCTTCACCGTTTTAAGCTCTATTAAGTAGTTTTGCAGCCTATGATCAGTATATCACTGAGAAAAACTTTTTCCTTCACATTATTCAGCCTCCATTGATAAGGAATTGTGAATGTTTTTTATGTATTTTTCATCATTTACAGTCCTCCTTTGCAAATAGTAGCTTAATCGAACTGTCGTCTTTTGATTCGAAAGTGTCACAACTGTCATTTTAAGTCAAGAAAAAGAGTGTCGTAAAGTCTTCCTCTTTTAGATAGTCGATTGTACTTTTGTCGTTGTATTTGATTTGAATTGTTAGTATTTGAAGTGTTGAAAGCAGTTTCCATTCGAAATTGAAGGTGTTGTCTTAGTTTTCCTTTCATTTTTGAAAAGAAATTGCTAAAGTGTCGCTTTGAAGAAAAGTAGTTCAAATCTATACTTAGTTTTCTTTTTGGCATTCTCACATTAAGGAAATGGAAAAACAAATACATGCATGTGCATTTGCATTTAAACTGCATGCGAAAATTGATTTAGGAAAAGTGCATTTAGTTTGTGCTCTCTGCTCTCTATTGAAAGAATCTTACTCTTCTTTCCTTAGTAGCTAGGATTTTCATTGCTAAAAGAAAACAAACAATTGTTTATCATTTTAGATTGCATATTTAGGAATTGTACATCTACATCACACGATGAACCTTGAAAGGCAAACTTCTTAAGAAAGATCAACTATGAAGTAAACCTCAATGAACATAAAAATGCTTTGGAACCTAACGCACAACATTTAGAAGTCTAGGCTAGAGACGTATTCGGGTGTTGTAAAGCCTGGAACTATCATTTTCATCGTAGGTTGGGTGATTCGTCCTCTTTGATATGACAAGTGCCAGTACAGACTTGTGCTCCCACGTACCATCGAGTATATTGTGGGAGACCATAATAGGTTGATATCATTTATCCTTAGGAAGCTGTGTCTGTAGCCTTATTGATCGCAACGCACTGAACACAACATTCGGGAAGGTTGACTGCCATATGTAAAGTCCTCGGTAATTTCTTTTTAATTTACCACTGAGGTGTATATTGTAGTTTTGCGATTGGTTTGGTAATCCCTCTGTCTATATTTCTAGAGTAGTCACTTTCGTTCCTTTTCGACTCCTTAAAAGAAAAGGTCCATCTGAGCACTTGTCACTTCAAGCTCATTAAAAATCGAAGGCCACTAGAGTCACCGTTAGCTTTTTCTCGACTCTTAAAAATTGAAAAAGAAAGTTGTGTCAAAGCGTCATAAAATTCATTTAATTTGGAATAACATTTTCCCCTTTTAATTTTGAGTTGATCAAGTAATCCGCAATCGTGGAAGAAATTCAATCAAAACCCCATCGTTCATAGAGGCTAATGAGTTAACCATCTTTGACTCTAGGAGAAAAACCATTCCAGGCGAAATGATCTCGTTTAACTGGGTCGAAATCTCCTGGTTTATTTGAAACTTGTGTTTCAACATTAGTAGAGACTCCAGTTACTCCAATTATTTCTGGTGCATCTGCCTTTACAGAGGAAGTTCCGCAGTTACAAGAGGACATTAGAACTAATCCTAGTGTAACGGTAGATGCCTCAATACCTGAAACAACTCCATCTAGAGCTAGTCCAGAAACTGAAGTTCATTCACCTAAACATCTGGGGGTTGAGTTCCAGAATTTAGGAGGCGTTACCCCTCCAGTATCTATCGCTGCAGAAACTATACCTTCTTCGGCACCAGAAATATTTTACAGACCTAACGGTCTGCCTCTTCCACCTGGACTGATTGCTATAGAAGAAGTTGTAGAGTATCTTCCATCCAATACTCCATTGAATTTTGGAGCTGGGATCCACTTATACCCTTCTGTTCCTGAAGTTAGTTCTTTCAATCATCCTTCATCCCAAGCTCCTGTTGAATTGCTAGGAAGTCTTTTGGATAGACTGAATATGTCTGAACAACCGTCAACCTCCAGGATTGTGTCATCTGATACAGTTGTAGCAGAACCTCCTGCTACCACTCTTATGATGTTTGTTGGTATACCATCCATCCAAACTAGTTATCAATCACTAGATGGAGTCCACCCAGGGACTGTTTCGATGACATGGTCTGTTCCCATTAGTTCTTTTGGGACCCTATCTTCTTATGTTGAAGCTCAACAAATTGATCCTGCATACCAGTTTCAATTTGGGTAGCCCAGTCTTCAAAGACCCATCTATCCTTTGATCACTGGATTGCTGCCATACGGGGGGTAGTATGCCCTTTCATTGTTCCCTCCTGGAGAAAAACCGTATGTGAGCTTACAACAAAATTTGGGTCAAACTGGAATTACATCCGATGGTTGGAAACTAATACTGCCTCAACAACCAAGGGTTGTATATTCAATGAATCCAACCCTACCTGTGTCGAATATGACCACTACACCTGCTATTGTGACTGTGTCGCAAGTACAAGCACAGCCTGTTGTGTGTCAACATCAAATTACTCAGGTCGCAGTACAATAGCCTCTTATCTCTACGGCTCCACCACAATCTCAAATTAGTGCTTCCTTAATCGAAACGACTCAGGCTCAAACAGGTGTTATGACTCCGCATCTTGGTCAATCATCCAGTATTGGGAAACAACAAATGGTTCAACAACCATGGCTAGTGCAATATCAATGACCCCAATTTCAGCAAGTTTACCGAGGAACTGAGCAACAAGGTGCTTTAGGTAATGGACAACCGTATTGTCAAAATGGTTATCAACAACCGTTCCATACTGGTTATGTCCATCAACCTTATCAAAGTTATCAGCATTAGATACATTATGTTGGTATGCAAAGACCCACTGCTTAGGCGATCCCATCTTATCCTGGGTACGCTTCGCCAAACCTGAATCAACAGTTGCCCTTCGTAGCAACTTTGGAATTACCAGATTTGAACCGGTTAACCAATGACCCAATTGCCTACGCACCTTAGTGGCCGGAAATTCCTCCTAAAATTCCTTCAAATATTCCTAAGTTCAATGGAAATCTAGGTGAAGATCCATTGAATCACGTAATGACCTTTCATTTGTGGTGTTCATCAAAAACCCTCAATGATGATTCAAATAGGCTTTGCCTTTTTCAGCAAACATTAACTGGTCTGGCAGCGAAATGGTACATCGAATTGCCTAGAGCATCATTTGATAACTTCAACGCCCTTGCCACTACCTTTTTAACCCACTTTAAATTACACATAAGGTATGAAACATGAACAGAACTCCTTACCAATTTTAAAAAGACAATAGCCACTCACATATCTGATCATATTCATGAGTGGCGACATCTTCATCAAATGGTAAAAACCTATGTTCTTGATTAGCTTCTAGCTGAGTGGTTTATCAAGTCATTATTACCTTCTATTACAAATGATGTGGTGAAAGGGGGAGTTGTCACTGAAGAGCAAGTTATTGCTCGTGCACAATATCTGGACTTGATTTATACTCAGTCCGACACGATCTATGACAAAATTCATGACGCTCTTAGACCAGAATTTTTCGTTCCTCCCCCTCTGTTGAAGGCCTCGAAAATCGGGTTGACAAAAAGGGGGATACCTGCCTGGTCCGGACCTTGGTTGGCAGCTCCTTATCCGTTTGGTATAGCGGGTCCGACTGGGGATATGGGACTAGTTTCCCAATTCAGTGTGTGTGTGTGTAAGAAAGATGGGTGTTTCTGTTCTAAATGGAATACTTCTATCTAATATAATGCTATGCTATTGTATTCTAATAAACAGAAAAACATCGAAATTTATGCTAACCCGGGGTGTGATCTTTCTTCTATGCGATCTAAAAACATTTCAAACAATAACTGGTAATAAAGATCATTCAGCTATCATAAGAAAAGAATTCGATAAAGATGAACTACTTCGTATAAGAAGTTAGACGAAACAGTTGTGAAAAACTTATCACATAAATGAGCTATTCATACACTAAGCATAAACAAATAGTTATCACCGTACAAAAGTACCAAATGATAACTCAGGCATCCATGCTGTAATATATAAACAACTGAAAACTGAATATCACTTTAACGCATAAGCAGAAATGGTTAAGAGATAAAAGTACCATTTATAACTAGTCCTACTCATGAGCTTCAAGCGACAATTGATTTATCTCTCCTTGATTTAACATCTACTAAGAGTACAGAAGTGCAACATCAGTAGCAGATATCAAATGAAAATATCAAATAAACCTTGTTCCATTCATTCACCAAAACCTCCTCTGAGGGTGCAAAAATGCATGTTCTGAGGACAAGTTTTTGATAAATTTCTGGACCCTTCTGTAAATGCATGAGAAGGGTTTAAATATTACTAACTAAATAACTTATTTACAGAAATTGAAGATTCAGTTTAAATGACCGTCCTCTTTCTAAGCAAAACTATTTCTAAAATTAAATCTACTATCTAACTATTTCTAAATCTACTCCTTAATTTCACAAGTATTCAGTATTTTCCTGAGTAGAGTCGGCTGACTGTCTTCCGTCTTTGGTTGAGTTAAGAAAATAGAATTGGCAAGAGCTGGAATTATCTTCTCAATAAAATTGATGATATGCTTGAGAATCATCCAATGACTATGTATAATTACCATGTATACCTGGTAAAAATCCCATTTCAACTTGGTTAATCCTTGGGCTGCTTCTGCTTTTCCTTCAGTCTTCTGTTTCTAGTTTGCTTCTATCGTTGATTTCTTGCAATTTTTGGGGCTCACAGGTGACCGAGTAACTAGGGACCTTCCTTTTCAAACAATTTTTCTTAGCGATGTGCGATTAGCGCTAAGTGCTAATCTCGCATCGGAAACTACCTCTGTTTCTTGATCCGGGCTTCCCTGATGCGGTTTTTGCCTCTTGTGCCTTTTTCTCTCATTCGGTATAAAGCTAAAAATTTGTAAAAATAGTGATTTCATGAGCTCTTGACCCTGAGAATCAAACTGTCTGTTTTTGGTATCAGCATCGTTCAGTACCCATTCAACCATGGCTGTACATGAGAAATCTGTGATAGATGCCTTAGAAGAGTTCTGCAGCTCTTTTTCTTCCTTGAGTGGATTAGGTGTGCCTTCTGAAATGTACATTGGAGCGCTGCCTTCCCTCCTCGTAGTTTTCTGCATAGTACCTTGTATAACGCTTCGTCCTTCTTTCCTGCAGTTTACATTGAGGTGGAAGTAATGATAAAAGACTAATGACAGGAAATATTTTAATGTCGAAGATATGCAAAACATGCCACCTTACGTGAGTTATTTCTTCAAAAAACACAACACCCTACTTCATTAACAACTGGCAATAACTCATTAATTCGCATTAAAATACATGACCAACTCTTTTGCTAAAAAGTTTTCTTGAATAATGAGCTAGAACCAACTGCGATGGAGGGGTCCCGCGATTTTGCTTTGTGATGTTGCAGATCGTAGTATCGCAATATCATCGTGCTCTTTTTTTAATCGCAAGGTCATTGTATCGCAACATCGCAGAATCGCAGTATCGTGGTATCGCAATATCGCAATATCGCAGATCGTTATAATCCTTATGTAATTCATGTGATTTTTGCGATGTGCGATATGCGATATCGCATATCGGCGATTTTTAAAGTTTTTTCAATGTGAGTGTTTCTTCAGTGTATGCGATGCGATGAGGTTTCGCGTCACAATCTCGCTTGTCGTCATTTTAACTCATTAGAAGGTGTATCCTATCATCTTTTGCACGATGCGATATCCTTTAAGGAGTGAATTTGATTTTCTTCATATGAAACTTAGGATTTTTTAGATTTTTCAAGGTATTTTCCTAAGTCCATGATGTTGTAGGTTTCATCTAAAAAAAATGTAACACTAATTGATTTTTTGAGGGTCCCCACTTATTTAGTATTAGCAATAATACTTCATAAGGAGGGGGGTTGTTGATGGCCACAACAATTGGCGATTCACTTGAAAGAACCAGTTATCTTTGTATTTCTATTGAACCTTTTCAGCTTCCAAAACAACAAATTTTTCAGAAAATTAAACTTTATTATGGAAAGATAAAGTACATTATGCTCTAACCTGTTAATGACATTTGGTTTCAGCTATTTTCAACTTTGATTATTTGCTGCCTCAAGTTAGTCCTTGTGTTTACATCACTCCTTACTTGGTCTATAAAGATAAAACAAAGTCTTCTCTGTAAACCAGTTTTAAAATATACTCATTTGTCGCAGGTAGAGCCTCTGCTGCCAGCAGGCGTTCATAGCCTCGACAGGGTTACCTTTTACCTAGCAATGATCATGTATCCTACTTAAAGAAACCTACAACTCTCAAAGAAGAATCCACATCTACACTTATTGCTTTGATTTTCTTTTTATTCTTAAAGAACAATGTCTTGGTTTGGTAGCCAATTTATGACACAGTCATTCACTCGATTTATAGCTTTGCTAAACAAGCTGGCTCATGATGAGACCCCTTGCCTCTTGATTGTAATAATCTTGAGTCATTTTCCTGTTGTGGTATGCAGTATTTGGCAAAGTCAGCAACTTATAATATCTGTGATTATGATAAGCCGGCTCGTGATGAGACTTCTCATTCTTTAAGATGAAGTGTATCCTTGGATTGTTCCTCTGAAAGTTGTGATTTCCTCAGCTGGGAGGAAGTCATTGTTTTCTTCAGATACCTCTGGACAACAATGATATAGTTTTTGGAAGTAACTATTTTACAGAGAATCTTTATTTTGTTATTGATACCTTTCATTGCACTGATATAAAACAATTTCTTCACTAAAGGTTATTTTCATCAAACTTTATGAAGTTGAAACTAGTGTCATATCTAGGGTAGAGTCTTTAACTATATCTTTCAATAATAAAGATCAATTTTCCAAAAGATTTGTTATTTATACAAGCGAAAAATCAAAATCTGAAAAGAGAGTTGGTATCTTTTTCGTAAATGCCTAATGTAACCATTCACAACTGGTTTTATTATGAAAAAAAGAAAAACTATTATTCCACAAAATAGAAGAATAATCTTCTATGGAAAATATTTCTTAAGAATTTGTCCATTGACAGGCAAAGAGTCTTTTTTACCTGCTAACTCCTGTAACACACATGTCGATGGACCTAAGACTTCTACAATTTGAAAAGGACCAAGCCACATTCTTTGAAATTTTGTATGTTTCCCCTTTTCTTCATGTGCCTTGTCTCATTTTAAAACTAAATCTCCCACCTGAAAATCTTTTCTCGTCATTATATTTGAATCAAAAGAGGATTTTACTAGCGCTTGATGATGAGCATGCATTTTCTTAGCTTGTTCTTGCTGTTCTTCTAATTTGATTATTTCCATTTTCCTTAAGTGTAATGAGGAATTTGGTACTTCATAAATGTATTGAATTAGAGACAAAGAAGGAATTGCTGAATGAGTCGGAAGAACTACTTATCTCCCATAAACTAAATTAAAGGGAGAAGTGCCGATGGAAGCTTTTCTTGTTATTCGGTCTGCCCATAAAGCGTATATTAAGGATTTATGCCAATTTTTATGATTTTGGTCTACTGTTCTTTTGATAGTCCTGATTAGGTTTTTGTTTGTAGACTCAGCTAATCCGTTACCCTGTGGATAATAATTGGCCGAATATTTAAGTTTGAATCCTCTTTTAAGTGCAAATTCAGTCATTGCATTTCCAGAAAAGTATGATGCATTATCGAACATTAAAGCGGAAGTAATCCGAACCTGGTGATTATAGATTGATCTATGAACTCAATGATATTTTCAGCATTATTCGTCTTGAGTGGAACTGCTTCTGCCCACTTAGTAAAATAATTTGTTGCTGTAAGGATATATCTATGCTGCTTGGAAGAGTGAGGAACGATCTCACCTATTATGTCCAATCCCCACTGACTGAAAGGTTGGTCGATGTTAACTGGTTGTAGTGGTAAGGATGGCTTCTTCTGTCTCCCAACAGTGGTTTGGCAGACTTGATATTTCCTCACATAACTGTGTGAGTCTTTGAATAACGTGGGCCAGTAATTCCCTGTGCGCAAGATTTTATGTGCAGTAGCATCTCCAGTGTAGTGTCTGCATGCTGGCCCATCCTGGAGTTCCTGCAAAATTTTATCAGCTTCAGATTTCTCAAGACATCTAAGGAGAACAGAATCGTAATTCATTCTAAAAAGAATATCATTTATGAGCTGATATTGTTTGGATTTTAATCTTAGAGCTCTTTTCTTAGTGTAATCAAGGTATGAAGGAGCATATCCATTCTTAAGATAATAAATGATATCAACATATAATGACTGCTCATCGTTTAGGCTTACCTCGCACACTTGTACCTCTACAGATGGGATTTCAGAAATTTGCGATGCTCCAACCAGCATTTTGCAAAAGCCTTAACCTCTTGCAATGTTTGTTGGTTTAATTTCTATGTCATATTCTTGTAAGGTAGTTACCCAATTGGCCCTCTTCTCACCCACATCCTTTTGTACTAGAAGATTCCTTACTGCTGGAAATGGTACTATAATTTTGGTATGGGTTTTGAGTAGAAAAGGTCTGAAGTATTTGATCGCTTTGAAAACAACATAAGCCTGTTTTTCCATGTCTGAGTAATTTAATTCAGCACCTTGAAAATTTGAACTAAAAAAAGCAATTGGTGCTTCCGCCTTTTCTTGATTCGTTTGAGTGAGTATCGCAGCATATGACTTATCTGAGGAAAATGTGTATAAAATAAAAGGCTCTAAAAAATTTGGAGTTGCTAAAGATGGAGCATTAATGATAGCCTATTTGATCAGGTTAAATGCTTGATGTTCATCTTGGCCCCATTTAAAAATAAAGTTCTTTTTTATCATAGTTTGTAAAGGAGATACAATTCGTGAAAAATTTGGAACAAATCTCTTTACAAAATTGATCTGACCAAGGAAGGATTGCATGGCTTTTTTGTTATGAGGTAGGGATATTTCAGAAATTTCTTTGACTCTGTCAGAGTCGATGTGAATACCAGATTTTGACACTATGAATCCTAGAAGTTTCTCTTCACTTAATGCGAAAAAATATTTCTTTGGGTTAAGTGCAATTCCGTACCTTAAACATCGTTGGAAGATTTGCTTCAAGTTTTTGAGAAGGTCACCTCGTTTCTTGGAGTACACGGTTATATCATCCAAATAAATTACTACAGATTTATTGACTAAACCTTTAAATGCAATGTCCATGGCTCTCTGGAATGTGGCACCAACATTAATAAAACCAAATGACATTTTTCGATATGCATATGTGCCCCATTTAGTTCTAAATGTGGTATTCAATTGATCATCAGGATTTACCAGAACTTGATTGTATCCTGAAAATCCATCCAAGAAAGACATTAATTCTGAGCCTGCCACTGCCTGCAATATCTACTCCATAGGTGTTAAGGGAAAGTTGTCCTTTTGACAGGCTTTGTTGAGATTACGAAAGTCAATACAAATTCTAATATCTCTGTTTTTATTTCTAATAGGTACCATATTGGAGACCCATTTAGAATGTCTGATGGGAAAAATTATCTTGGCTTTCAACAGCTTATTGAGTTCAGTTTTTATCTGATTTTCTAAGTTGGGATGAATCTTTCTCAATTTTTGTTGGACAGGTTTTTTGTTATCGATCATCGGAATAGTATGTTGGATGATAGTGGTGTCGTATGTTTTAAGTTCATCATAATTCCAAGCAAACACATTTTTGTATTGTCTCAAAAGACGAATATATGCTAGCTTTTCTTTGGGGGCTAGGCCAAGGCCTAGATTTATGTTTTGGGGTTTGGCATCGGTTCCTAGGTTTACCAATTCGTAATTCAAGGTCGAACTTTGGAGCTTTGAATTGGTAGACCTTTTAAACCATTCTTTCAAATCGTACAGGTCTTCTAACTTGACCACTGATTTAGGTATAGCATTGTGAGTGCTATCTGGCTGTAATTGTCGATCATGTTGATCTTCGTCAATTATTTGGTTGGAGTAGGATCCTTCAGAAGTAAGGAAATTTACGATATCAGGATCGCCGTTGAATATTCTCCAATTTCTGATGTTGTTAGGAATAGAAGGTCTAAAGATTAATTCTATTGAGAATCTATTTGGACTAAAATCTTCTGAAGGAATGAGCTTAGAAGCTACGTTAGCTAAAAGGTCAGTGCTTGCATTCTGGAGTCTGGGAATTGATGAAATATTGAATGCTGCAAAATGCTTAGTCAGATCTTGAACTAAAGATTGATAGTGTTTTAAATGACTTGACAGGCAATGTATAGTATTCTATACCTGTTTGACTACAATTTCAGAGTCTCTGAAGACTTGGAGGTACTTTATGTCTAGCCCGATTGCTTTGTATATCCCTTGAACTAAAGCCTCATATTCTGTTGTATTGTTGGTAAAATCAAATTCGAGCCTGCATGTTAGCATGATTTTGTCTCCTTCTGGACTAATTAGCACGCATCCTGCTCCTGCTCCTTCGTTAGATTTAGAACCATCAAAAAATAATTTCCAAAACAAAGATTTATTTACAGGTTTATCTAAAAAAATGATACATTTTGAACTATCCGTTTGAGAAAAGTTTTTGACTTGGGACAAAACGGAATGTTCTAAATATGGGGACGTATGAGCATTAAAATTTCCGAGAAAAGAATCCACTGAGTAATTGCCAATTATGCTATTGTTATATGCTACTAGTTCATTTTCCCCTTCTAACTCCGTTACTATGTACTTCTGATGTAATTCTCGTTCAACTTTTATTTTATTTGGCTTACCATTGTAAGGCAGCCACATATGCGACCAGTCAGTTGAGAAGTATCCATGCAGTTTTTCTAACCAATCCTTGCTAAGAATTAAGCCATAAAATTCAGGGATATCAGCCACTAAAATATCAATCACTTGAGATACCTTCGGGTTGGATGACAGCCTTATGGTTACTTGATTTAGTTCGCCGATGACTTTGACTTGAGACCGATCCAGCTGAAGTATGCGAACAATGGATTTCTGTGGTTGAACGTTTAATTTGGTGCATATGGACTTCGGTAATATATTTTATGAAGCACCTGAATCCACTAAACAATTATGTACATTTTTGTTAAAAATTTCATAAGTAAGGAGAAAAGGGGGAGTATGAAATCTCGATCTACCTCCAATTAAAGCGATGTCGTTTGGATCAATCTTGTTAGTCGTATTACTTGGAGGTCTTCCCATGTTCTGAGAAGCTTAAGAAATTACAGCGGCAGGCAAAGATGCAACTGGCACATCATGTAATTATTTCATCATTATCTTTTGTTGATGCTTTAGCTTGCTCAATTCATACAGAGTGATATTTTCCCTAGTCTTTTTCATATCTTCTATGATATTGTACTCCATTTCATTCAAAATGATCAGCGTTTTAGATGGAGTAGGTGAATCTGTTTGGACTGGGCTAGTTTGAGTCGCTTTAGATGTTGTTTTCTTTGTTGCGACTTTATCCTTTGTTGCAGAGCTTGCGCTCTGGAGGATCAAGCTGATTTCTACTTCGTGTGTTAACTGGGAATACTTCTTGATGTTCCTCTTGTGGGAGGATGAAATCCCACATTCGTTGTAATTCTACAACTTCTTCATCATCAATTTTCCCTTCAGTGACAATTTCCTCTTCCTCTTCCTCGGATTCAGCATTTGTTATAGCATTGGGTGGCCTTGAATCCGTTGACGGGCCTCTTTTAAAAGCTCTATATGGCCTTTTTGAAGAAGTTTCTGCAACTTGCTTTTTTATGTCGACCATTTCATTAGACATGGTCTTCAGAACTTTTTGCAATCCCTCCAAATCGAAAGGATCTTTTGCTTGTTTCTTCTTGGACTCTTCTTTGAAGGTGACCTTCTTAGACTTCCGTTCTTCTATCACGGATTTCTTCTCTAAGGAGATTATACGTTTCTCTACTGCTATGGCTTCTTTCATGTTTTCGGCAAGGGTTATTTTATTAGCCCTGTCCACGAATATTGCTATGTTTGATGGTAATGCAATGATATACCATTCACATCGCACTTCCTCGCTGGGCTGGGAAGCAGTAGGAATTTTGTTTAGAATTTTATTGAAACATAGATTGAAATCTTTAATCGGTTCTCTAGATTCTGCCCTAAGGTTGGATAGTTCGTTGATTAATGTTGCCGTAGATCTGTCATCACTAAACTTGGTTAGAAATTGGTCTTGGAAGATGTCCCAGCTGGTAATAGATCCAGAGGGTAATGAGAAATACCACGATCTAGTTGTTCCTTGTAGGGTATAAGGAAACAGTCGAACAATAGCCTCTTCATTAGTAACCCCGTTGAGGTTGATGGATAGAATAAAGTTGTTTATGTGCTCTTCTGCTAGCATGCCCACCTCAGGATTGAACTTGGGCAGCCATTTCTTAGGATGGGTCGGTATTTGACTCAAGGGCGCAGGCATTAAGCCTACCCCAGGATTGTTCCATGGAGACTGGGCCATTGCTGAACTGCTAACAGGGGGATTTACAGAAAATTATCCATGTGGTTGAGAAGATGAGGTGATTATGATCGTAGATGATTGAGGAGGAGTTGTAGGGATTCCACTAGGTGGATTGATAATGGTCCGGGGTTGTGGAGTAGATGGTTGACTTCGCGGTGGAGAAGTTAAGATGGATGATGTTGATGAAAGAGTCTCGCTGTCAGACCCTTTAGGTGACTTCCTTGCTCTTTTCCTTTTAGGAAGAGGTAGTTCGTTTGGCCAAACATCGAACTTTTCACTCTTAAGTCTGGTGAGGGGATGAGCAGGGTTATACTGCGAAGTCACGCTGCCCTGAGATTTATCAGATATTTGAGGGGAAATGGAAAATCGCTGAAGTTTATGAATCAGAGATTCGACTTCAGGAGGTTCAATAACCGATTGTTCTGAAATTTCAGGATTTGTAGCAGCGGATGATGCTCTGGCGACTTCTAACTCTGGATTTAAGTGTAATGGAGAAGTTGGAGGAGATGGTGAGGGCGATTTACTCTCTGAATGGTATTTTGATTTGGATTTACTTGCCATTCATAGTTCAGGCCCTCCTTCTAACGCCGAATATGTTGAAGGCCCCGAAAATCGGGTCGAAAACAAGGGGGATACCCGCCCGGTCCGGACCTTGGTTGGCAACTCCTTTTCCGTTTGTTATAGCGGGTCCGACTGGTGATATGGGACCAGTTTCCCAATTCAGTGTGTGTGTGTTAGAAAGATGGGTGTTTCTGTTCTATATGGAATACTTCTATCTAATCTAATGCTATGCTATTGTATTCTAATAAACAGAAAAAACATCGAAATTTATGCTAACCCGGGGTGTGATCTTTCTTCTATGCGATCTAAAAAAATTTCAAACAATAACTAGTAATAAAGATCATTCAGCTATTGTAAGAAAGGAATTCGATAAAGATGAACTACTTCTTATAAGAAGTTAGACGAAACAGTTGTTAAAACTTATCGCATAAATGAGCTATTCATACACTAAACATAAACAAATAGTTAT
>APFE030940415.1:0-11081 GCA_000404065.3 Pinus taeda
TTCTAGTTCAACTAGCCACAGGGACGAAAAGAAGAGTGGAGTATTGAGTGAGGGTTTGTCCAATCGAATTAAATGAGATGCCAACGATTGAAAATCTCAATGTACTACCATTGGGAGTATACAACATATTGTTGGGCATGGATTGGTTATATGTGCATCAAACCAAGGTAGATTATTTTGAGAATACCATCGAATGCCTAGATGAAGCTAGAGATCATAGAATATTATGTGGAAATCTTAAACCTACCTCTGTGAGACCAATTTTGGCCGTGTAAGCCAAGAGAAGCCACATAAAAGGATGATTTTTATGTGTTGTGAAAATATCTAGAAATGTTGAAGCTAATCACAATGCCGAGGATGATGACAACAACATTCCGAGGAAATACCCTGTTTTACAACAGATTTCAAATATTCTCTGAAGAAATTCTCAGATTGCCTCCTCATTGAGAAGTATAATTTTCCATCAAATTAGTGTTAGGAGTAGCTCCAACATCCAAATATTTGTATAGAATGAGCACTCCAGAATTAGTTGAGTTGAAGTTGCAGCTCAAGGAGATGTTAGAAAAGGGCTACATAAGACCGACCGTGTCTCCATGGGGAGCCCTAGTTATGTTTGTTAAGAAGAAGGATGGCACACTCAAGTTGTGCACTAATTTTAGGAAACTAAACAAGGTGACCATCAAGAACAATTATCCATTTCCATAGATTGATGATGTATTTATTTAGTTAAGAGGAGAAGTAGTCTTCTACAAAATTGATCTAATATCAGGTTATCATTAGGTGTGAATAAGGGATAAGGATATCCATAAAAATTCCTTTAGAACAAGGTATTGGCATTATGAATTTGTGGTAGTGCCCTTTGGGCTTACCAAATCACCTACAACTGTTATGTACCTCATGAACAACATGTTGTGCCCTTATTTGGATAAGTTTGTCATAGTCTTCATTAATGAAATTTTGGTCTATTGAAAGACCAAAGAGGAGCATGAAGAAAATCTAGATACATTACTACAATTGCTAAGAGAGCATAAGATTTATGAAAAGCTTAGTAAATGTAATTTATTTTAGTCACAAATTCATTGCATGGTACTCATTTTCCTAAGGGAGGGAGTAGTTGTTGATATAAAGAAGGTTAAGGCCATCATGGAATGGCCAACACCTAAGAATGTGGTTGAAGTTAGGTCCTTCATGGGATTGTAAGCCTATTACAGGACGTTCATTAAAAACTTATGTAAGATTGGCCACCCAATTACTGCTCTACAAAAGAAAGGAAACAGGTTCGAATGGATGTTTGATTGCATTGCGAGTTTTGATCAACTAAAGCAACTATTAACCAGTGCACCAATACTAAGAATATTAGATCCCGAAAAGGATTTCATTGTATGCATATATTCTTGCAAAGAGGGACTTGGTGGGTCTTGATGTAGGAAGGCCAAGTGGTTTGTTATGAATCATGAAAGTTAAATGAGCGTGAGAAAAATTATGTAATTCATGATATGGAATTGGCTACCATCATTCACACCCTAAAAGTGTGGAACATTACCTCCTTGGTAGAAAATTTATAGTAATGATTGATCATGGAGGGTTGAAATATTCATTTGACCAACCTAAATTTAATGCCGAACAAGCTAGATGGCTGGATATGCTCAACGGGTTTGATTTTGAGGTCAAATACATTAAAGGCAAGGAGAACAGAGTGGCTAACACACTCAATATAAGAGTGAAAATAAATTGTATACCAACCATAAAGCTCCTAGGGACTGATCTTGAATAAAAGATCAAAAAGGTTGGGAAGCAAGACAAAATGTATTAGCAATTAAGGTAAGGACTATTTCCTTACACAAAGGGGCTGATTAAATTCAAAACAAAATTTATGTCCCAAATGGTAGTAACTTGAAGAGACTCATATTAAGAGAGTTTTATGTGAAGCCATATGTTGGCCATATATGATAAAAAACTAATTTAGCGGCCTTCCAGAAATTTTATTGGTGGCCAAATTTGAAAAGAGAGGTGTCTAATTTTATCTACAAATACATAGAGTGCCAACAAGTGAAGGTTGAGTGTAAGGACCCAACTAGCTTATTACAAGTTATTCTCATTACAGAATGGAAATGGGAAGTGATTTTGATGGACTTCATTACAGGGCTCCCAAGGACTTCAAAACAACATGGTGTTGTAATCATGGTAGTGGTCGACAAGTTGAGCAAGGTGGCTCACTTCATGGTGGTTAAATCTACAAATTCAGCTAGTGAGGTGTTTCAAGTTTTCAAAAAGGATGTTGTGAGACTACATGGATCTCCCAAGAAAATCATATCAGATAGAGAAGCCAATTTACCTTCAAGGTTTTGGAAAGAGTTGTTTGTAGGCTTGGGAATAAAGTTGACTTTTTATCACAACATATCATCCTCGAACTGATGGGAAAACATCGAGAACAAACAAAATTCTTGGAGACACGCTAAGAATGTATGTAATGCATCAACCCAAGAAGTGGGAAGAGTACCTTCCACTTGTGTAATTTTTATACAACAATGGGTATCAAGAGTCACTAAGAATGAGCCCATTTGAAACACTTCATGGGAAGAGTTGTAACACTCCTATCAACTGGAGTGATCCAATGAATAGGGTCCTTATTGGGCCTAATATGTTGAAATACATGGAGAAAGAAATGCAAACAATCAAAAGAAATTTAAAAGTGGCACAAAATAGGCATAAGATCTACGCATACTAGCATAGAGTTCACAAGGAGTTTTAAGTTGGGGAACATGTTTTCTTACAAGTTAGACATAAGAAGAGATCCTTGAAGTTTGGGTCATGTGCCAAGTTGTAACCATGATTTTGTGCACCTTATAAATTGCTCGAAAGGATAGGGCCAACATCCTATAGGATAGATTTTCCTCCATAAATTAAACTGCATGATGTTTTCCATGTTTCATTGCTTAAGAGATATGTGCAAGATTCTAATCATGTGATTGATTGGTTTGTGTTACAAGTAGAACTAGAGGGATGGTTCCAATTGAAACCTCTATGCATCATGGATTGGAGGCATCTCATGCTTTGGAATTCAGCAATAGAGCAAGTCAAAGTGAGGTGGAGACACTTTGTGATTGAGGAAGTCATGTGGAAAATGGATGAGCAGATGTGGTAAAAATATCCTTTCTTATTTGATGAGTAGAAACAAATGTAAATACAATGTAAATGTTGTACAAAGCTATGTATATCAGTCTCCATGATCGAAAATGCTTGGTTGAAAGAATGTTTTGTTGTATATGGTTATTGAAACTGATGATGGTGTCCCCCCCCAAGGGGAGGGGATTGTGGCATCCCTTAGTTAATATTTTTTTCCATTGTAAATAAATTGTAATTAATTAAAGGTGGAGACAAAGGGGCATAGATTACAAATTACTTGAGGAGGGAGATCACAAAGGAATGGGTGTTTTTAAATACCAATCCTAGTTGGTTGAGTGGGTTGACTGGCCAATCATTTTAATTGAAAGGAAGAGGACAAGTCTAGGAGTTCTCTAGCTCCAAAAATAAGAAATAAGAGGAAAAAAGTTTAAAGACATGCATGGGTTGTGTTGTATGGGGGTGTGGTTGAATGTCATGGAACAGGGAAGGAGACACAAGTTTAGTCCATTTCAAAGTGCACACATCCCCACTTGATGTGCATAAACATGCATAAGAAAGAAAAAAATCTCATTCTCCCACTCACAAAGACAATGGTAGGGGAAAATGAATTTTGATTACCTTCACATGCATACACATAGGAAGCAAAGGAGAGGACATAGTGAGAACACTATAAGAAAAAATTCTCCAAGGGTGGAGATGAGAAAGGAGAGAGAAATGATCAGATTTGATAGAAAGAAAGCACTAGAGAGATAAAAACCAGCTAAAGAACCCTCACAGAGGCTTGCTGGAAAAAAACCATTTATAGAGAGTAGTAGCTTACTTGTAAGGCTAAAGAACCCATTGGAAGCTTATAGATTGATGAAACTAATGGATTTGGAAGAGACACTTAGGTGCTTGCGAGGGTTTTTGAACCACCAAGAGTTTCCTTGGGGATGAAGCTATAGTGCTTGACTTGTTGATGAACCACCTAGAGAGGTGACCTATTTTCCCATCAATAGCTTATCCACTGATGAAACTTCCCTTGATGTGGACTCTCTTCTCCTAAAAGTGAGTTGAGACACTTTTTACCATGGTATCCTAGCATAGATGTTATTTATGTCTAGAAATATTGAGTGAAATCTTGTGTAGCTGGTGGATGAAGGTAGAGTGGCATTGTGGCATCCTGTTTCTACTGTAATATTAGTGAAGTTTCCCCTCATAAGCGCTCCACCTCTAGCACTGGAATCTGGCTCAAGAGTGACATCTACATGTAATTTTGGTTATAACTTGTCTAAGGTTGGGTGGAGAGTTGGAGTCCCACTCACAATTTCCACATCTCTTACAATATAACTAAACACCTATATTTTGTGTTTGTACCTATTATGTTTTTATTTTATTTTGTTGAAACAATATTATTTTAATGATGAGGGTTTTTTTCATTTATGAGAAAGAATATCATTATTCTAAATACAGGCTTTATGGAATTCTTCATTTCCATGTGAAATTTCTAAGTAGAAATGGCCTTGAATGTATTCCTTCAGGAATGGTTATTCTTGCAATGTTCCTATGTAGGTTGGTCTATATGACCCATGTGTGAAGAGGTGGACAACATATACTAATTAATTAATTGACTATAAGAAAATAAACAAGACTAATGGGTCCTTGTTTCTAAGTCTTCGTCTTGAGTGGATTGGAATTCATGTTTATATATATGTGTGTTTGTATATAAGTTTGCAGGATGAGTTAGGCCGAGTTCTTGAAAGCATGGGAGGGATATCGATGGCCATATATATATGTGTGTATGTGTGTGAAGTAGGCACTAAAGGGAGAGTCCCTTGGAAACCACCAGTTTCAGGCTATTGCTCACAATCATCAAGTAGGGTTGAGCCTTCATGCCTTAAGTGTTTGGTGTTGTCTCAATAAACCCATTCACTTAGAACCACCATGACTGAGTTTGTAGGCTGGGATTGGTTCTCAGAGCATTCCTAGTATAATTGTCATAGTATGAAGTTTGGGACTCAAAGGAGTTAGAAGGAATGAGCCCCCATAATCCATATGATCAAGTGCATCTACCAAATTATTAGGCAGGATAAATTATGTCATTGATGAAGTGCGTGCATGGTTGTTGGATGATCGTAGAGGCTCTTCCTTGGAGGTTCCTCCCAGAGGGTTTCAAATGGAGCATGGCAGAAATTTTCCAAGGGGAGTGTTTCTGGGGTGATGTGGCCTTCGAGGGGCGGGGGGGTATGCACCCAAGATACCTCCCTCATAGTGTATATGTGTCACATATTGGGTCACACCACTGTCTAGTGGGGTATCGCGTGACCAAGATGAACGGGTTGGGAACTATGGTAATATTGCCATGTGGTAGAGATATGTCGGCTAGGATTTCTGTGTGGCCATTGCGTGGGGACCACTCAGGTGCCACATGGTAGGTTGGTGAGGTGGCACTAATTAAATGACTAATATTTGGACGACGTTATCTTTGGATTCAAGAGCTAGATCAAAGTAAAATTTATATCGTCATAATTGTCTTGACGAGACGAATATGATGGTATCATCCATTTTGAGTTTCTCGAGAGTAAAAGAAAGCGAAAAATTTGGACCCTATTTCCATAACTAGACTATGGAGATTGGGTCAACATAGTAATTGCCTCTTTCTACCCTTAGTCAGGGATGGAGATAGCGGTGGGTATGTTACAACAACCTCCTTCACCCTTCTAGCAATCTATATACAATATATGCATTTACTTCATTGCATTAACCTACATTTGGTCATGACATACAAAATTGAATACAATTTACATTATCTGCATCTTTAAGCTATACTTTTGATAAGCTTTGTCCCATTAAGGATTAAGAATTTATAACTTAATGCTTCTATGGCCTATACACAACATCTAGAGTACCGACTATATTAACCTCAAGTTCTAGAGTATTCTCCTTTAAGATGTTTTTGTTATCAAAAAGAGGGTAACATTCCCTAATCAAAATTCTTGGAATAGATTAGTTGTTTGACAATATTTTCTTGGCTAAACTTTTGACCATGTAAACTATGTATGGCCATTTTTTACTACAAATTATTATGGTTTCCCATATTGAAACACTATAGATGACAATGTTTGTCAACATTTGTCAATGTTGACCATGGTTAACTAAGGTTTCCCATGATTTCATATGTTCGCCTATGGTTGATTATGATTAGGTATGGTTAACCAGGGAAGATCATGGTCAACTATATAACACCATGTTGACTTGGGGAGACTATGATTGAACATTGTTGACTATGTATGACCATGGATGACTATGGTTGACCATGGATAAAAATGGTTGACTATATTTGAACAAGGGTGAACATCGTTGACTATAATTTACTATGGTTGGATTTCATCACAATCAGTGATGAAATTGGTGAATAGTTGTGTTCGATTATGAAATCAAAATATATTGATCACATGACAATGGTAGTTTTTTTTCGACACAATGTAACATCAAGGTATATCCATCACATTGGGATGTTGGTTTATGGTTGTAAGATTGGAACATCATGTATTCTTCATCACATAATGATGTTGGGTTATGGTTGTCACATTGTAATGTTGGATATTGTTTGTCACATTGTGGCATCAAGCTATGTTCATCACATCAAAACAACAAATTATATTTGTTACATTGCAATGGTAAATTATGGACATTACATTTTGATGTTGATTTTCATTCATCACATCGTGACGTTGCTTTGTGTTAATTGCATTATGATTTCATTTTGTTTCATAGCATTGTAACATATTTTTTTTATTTGTCACATTGCAACATCGATCTTTGTTCTTCACATTGTGATGTCAATTTTTGTTTGTCACATAATGATGCTGATTTTTGCTTGTTTTAATGTAACAATGATTTTTGTTTGTCACATCATAATGTCAATTTTTGTTCCTCAAAATGTGGCACTAAATTTTGTTTGTCACATTGTGATGTCAATTTTTATTCATCACATTGAGACACCAATTTGTATTCATCATATTTTGACATTTATTTTTGTTCATTAGATTGTAATGTCCATATTTGTTCAAGTTAGTCATTCCTCCTTACATGAGGTATATCTTCTTCCTCATGTCTTACCCTAACCCATTCTTTACTTGTTTTTCTAGTTGATTTAGGCTTTGTAATAGTTGAATGTTTATTTGGTGATTTTACTCCTATGATTTCATTTTTGTCAAATGAAATCAGGAATGTTTTAGTAGAGGGCTATGTTCATTAAATTTTTGATGTCAGAGAAGGGTCACGTTAGAGTATGACATATTGTGACATTTATCCTGGTAGAATTTTGTTGAATCATTGTATTTATGAATGGTTATTTCAAAATGTCATGTTCCTCAAGGTTTTTGTTGGTTTGTTTACTCAAAATATTTTTCATATAAATATGTTTATCATGATTAACTTATGTTTACACACCTTGCAACATTTATTAATTTGTGACAATCCTTAAGGTTATCTTTGAGGAAGATGTTCCTAAATGGTCATGATACATTGTGATATTCATTTTGGTTGGAATATAAATAAATGTTATGTTCCTCATTAGTTATGGCAGTTTGGAATGGAAAGACATAAGGACATTAAAAAGTAAAAGTCCAAGATATTCTTTTTCAAATTCATAATTTAACTAGTAATATTTGAATATTATGTTGTATAAGGATATTTCAAAGTAATAAGAGATCAACATAATGAAATGAAACACAACATTTCAAGAGTAATAAAAGTTCTAATTTGGTGTGCACATTTCTATATTCTATGAAATTGTAAAAATATTTTATGAAAAGTATAATAAAAATAATTCAATAATTTTTCTTTTTTGTTCATAATACTAATAATTATATTTGAATATCCATAATAAATGTTAATAACAAATTTGAATATACATAATAATAATGTTTGAATGTCCATAATGTCCATAATGTTAATAATTATATAGATTAATATTTAAATATTCATAATAATAATTTAAACATCTATAATAAAATAATAATAAGACATTCATAATGCACATTTCCATAAAATTGTAAAATATTTTATAAACATGTAAAAATTTTTTTTCAATCTTTACTTATTTTGGTCCACAATATTAACTAATAATAATATTTGATATCTATAATTTAAATAATAATATTTAAATGTCAAAATAAAATCAATAACTTATATTTTGAATATCCATTATAAATATATAATAAAATAAATATTTGCCTTTTTAAATGTCCAAAAATATATTTGAATATTCATAACGTTAACAATTATGCACATTAGTATTTGAATGTCCTAGTGTACATTTTCATATTTTATGAAATTGTAAATATATGTGTGTGTGTGTGTTACAAAAAATAAAAATTGAGTGCCCATGTTGTTAATAATAATATTTGAATATCCAAAATCTTAGAAATAATAATATTTTAAGGGAGAGTAAATAATATTAAGTCTATGAGGGCTTTACTGACAAAGCAATAACATACCACATGTGTTCATATTACGGCATAAAAAATAGGAAAAAAATGAAATAATGTATTGAGCATATAATAAGGGGGTAAATGGTTTTATATGTTGTATAACAATATATGTATTATAAGGTATTGTTTATATAATACATTAGCCATGCAGAGGCAAAAAATGGGTAGGATGGAAAAATAGAAGTTCAGGAGTATTGTCCAAGTATTGAGAGCAAGAGGGAGTCTGCAAATTACTTCCTCAAACCGATCGTGAGTTCAATTCCCAACAAGTTAGTGGGATCTTTCACCAGAAGGCTCTCTAAGTTAGTGGGATCTTTCACCAAAAGGCAATGATAAATCACTGGAAGACAACCTTAACGACCTCAAGATGGACGAGAATGGTGAATCATTGTTGAAAAAAGGAGGAAGGGGCAAAAAGGTGAAACTTTGGTGGTTGGGAGTAAAAAGTCGTTGTTTACCAAGGCTACTTTGCTTTAGGAGCTCACTGAAGAAGACATAAATACTTACATAACTATTAGGTCATTGATTACAAAATATTAGCAATGTCTTTACTATTAAAGTTCAGGTTGGATTTGAAGTTTACATTTGCCTACTGGTTGTTCCGGTTTCAAAACCTGGGAAGGTTTTAACAACTAATGGTTTCTATTTCACTATTAGAACATATTCAGCATTGTTTATAAATTTATATGGAAATATCACTTTTTAAAATCTTTTGTGGTTGATCCTCTAAAAAAATAAATATGTGTCAATGTTGATGGAAAAAGGGATCCATAATTAACGAGTGTTTGTGTTATCTAGCAATGAGGTTTATGGAATTCACGATACAAGAAATTGCGTTGATGACCTAAAGATAAAATATTCAATTGTCTCTCCATTTCTAGAGTTCATCGTTGAGCTTCAAAAGTTATCCTCTGCGTCCAGTCAAAGCTATGGGGTCAAGAATGTCTCACTAGGTTCTCCTCTTTCATGAGCAGGTTGGTCTTGGATGCTAGGATGGTTGTTGCAAGGGTTTCCTTAGAAATCCATTAACTATCTCTCAGCCAAGGGAACTCTCCCGGCCACACTACTAAGTTTGGCATCAAGGAATTTAATCTGATTTTCAACAGTGCATATTCTTCAGTTACTCAGGCCAAGACATGGTACTCTATCTTCATCGTGTTTCTGTTCATTCCGTCTTACACATTGTCCAATATTTTTCTCATTAGGTGAACACACACACACACACACACACACACACACACACATATATATATACATGTATGTATTTATGTATGTATGTATATAAGGGTTCATATATCCTTTTTGGCTTCCTCCATTATCAATATCCTGAATATATTACATTTTTATGGGGCATAGTAGGCATTGCTTCTTATTTTGTTATTTGTAGTGATTGTATTATGAAGCAACATTGACTTGTCTTTGGTCATTATTGGACATTATTAAATAATAAAAACACATATTGAAATACTAATTGATTATATCTCAATTATATCTCCATCACAGCGGCCCATATCATACAATCCAAATACGAAACACCATTAACACAATAATTGAACCACAGTAGAGCTCAAATAACATTTGTGATTGACCCACAGTATGGGACTCAAATAACCTTTGTGATTAGCTCATGGTATAGGATCCAAAACCACTTAATATTACCTTAATGTACTAGCCTAAAAATAACATTATTATATTCTTGAACTTTTACTATGTTAGAGGAAATTCACAACAATTATCCCTTGGCATTCACAAAAAGAGATGAAACTATAAATTAAGTTTAATAGATGTAACTAAAAAAATACGAATATGTTATGCAACTACATATAAGATAATAAAAGAGAATTGATGCCAATGTATTTAATGACTCCATTTTTAATGAAATATTCTATCATATTATGCATGGATAATTTTAGAACATGGTTTCATGATTCCATTAGGAGATTCTTCCCCTCATCCTTGGATGTTAAGAGTGATGTATTTCAATGATCCAAGGCTTTCCCCTTGATTTGACAGTTAAACGCATCAAACCCAAATACTCGTCAAATGACATTGGCAAGAAATGCATCCTCCCCTCACAATGATTGGTGGCTTGAATCAAGACCCATCACTTGTCTCTCCACTCTACTCCTTGCCAAAGAATGCCTTTACAATAACCTTGAATGCTTGACATGGTTTTGATCAAGGTTTTGTATCTACACTACTTGTGTTTCTATTGATTAACTAGTTAGCTCCCTCTCTACATTCCCTCCCTAAATAATATAGCTATACCCCTCGATGGTTCTGGAGGACTCCAACAGTGAGTCTGTTAGGCCCCTATACTACTAGTGTAACCCCTTATTGTTATTAGTACAAACCACTTATTATATTGATGTACCCATGTAGTGCCCATATTGTTACTATTGTGCCCCATAGAAGCCCACTATTGTTATTATTGTGCCCTTACATTATTATTGTTATGTCGGCTCTGATTATGTATGA
>APFE030940425.1:0-20637 GCA_000404065.3 Pinus taeda
TTTGCAATTAATATGCACCAACCAGTCAATGTACATACAATAAAGACATACAACTTTATCATACACAAAACACATCAATCAATGTATACAATAAAAACATACAACTCGATCATATAGAAATTCAATCATTCAATAGGCATACATTTTTTTTCCAATTACTATACATCAACCAATCAATGTACATACAGTAAAGACATACAACTTGATCATACACAAAACACATGAATCAATGTATACAATAAAACCATACAACTCGATTATATAGAAATTCAATCACTCGATAGGCATCCAATTTTTTCTTGCAATTACTATACACCAACTAATCAATGTACATACAATAAAGACATTCAATTTGATCATACACAAAACACACCAATCAATGTATACAATAAAAACATACAACTCGATCATACAGAAATTCAATCACTCAATAGGCATACAACTTTTTTTGCAATTACTATACACCAACCAATCAATGTACATACAATAAAGACATACAACTTGATCATACACGAAACACATCAATCAATGTATACAATAAAAACATACAACTTGATCATATAGAAATTCAATCACTCACTGAGAATGCAATTTTTTTTGCAATTATTATACACCAACCAATCAATGTACATACAATAAAGACATACAACTTGATCATACACAAAACACATCAATAAATGTATACAATAAAAACATACTACTCGATCATACAAAAATTCAATCACTCAATAGGCATACAACATTTTTTTGCAACTACTATACACCACCCAATCAATGTACATTCAATAAATTGAACCACTAAATAGGCATCCAAAAATTGTGCAATTATCACAAAAACCCATGGTTGGAAAAATATTATATTGATTAAATCAAATGCAGGTTGATTTAATATTAGATTTGCAATGAACATGTTGTAACTATTTATATATATGCATTATTTGATACTTTTAATCTACAATCTATTAAACTAAAACTATCTAGTTCTAAAATAAACAAATAAAAGCAAATGAAAAGTAAGGTGGAGAGAGGGACACAAACCCTTGAGGATAGCCATGGTCCATCCTCAAGAGCAATGAGAAAGGGCTTTGAGCCCTTTCAAACAAAACAATACTTTTTATTATTATGGTGTTTTTAGAGTAATTACATAATAAAGATGAAAAATAAATGAATGCTAGTTTATTTTGGGTCATGATAACATAATGAATTCATAATGACATGTAGATATTTCATCTATCCTAGCATGCTTGTACATTCTTCATGTGCTTTCTTATCATCTGCCAAAAAAACAACAACAATTATTAAAATTTAGTGGTCATCTATACCATATCTCTAAAGTAGCAAAAACTTTATGAAGAATCAAATTTAATACATTAGGCAAAGTGACCAACATAAATTGATAATTGAAAGGCAGTGAATAAATTGAAAGCTCATATCGAGCTTTGAATTTACCTTTGCACCATTTACTCTAAGTTCTAATGTAACCTTGATATGCCCATGCAACACAAGTCATCATATAGCCTACAACCCATTTGCACATATTCATCAAATTAAAAGATATAATCAATTAAATGCAAACAGTCCCAGCGAAACATGGAGTTTGGCCTTTTAGAATTTGGAAAGGGAAAATAATTATTTTTCTTGACTACTAAAGAGAAATAAAAATACAACAATAAATAGATTTACTATCAAATTATTTATACGAAAATAAATAGATTTCTTATCAAAATAATCACAGCTATCTCCGTAATTCTATTTGTTATCATAATCATCACAGCTATCATCACAGCTATCACTCTAAATTATAAATGAATGGGCATACCAAAAAAAATCCAATAGTCAGTCAAGGAAATGTTGTTTTCCTTGTGCTTAGATTCAATGTCCACGTATGTACAAGGGATGATCCAGGAGAATGGGCAGTGCATTGGGAGACCCAACAACCAACCGTAAGCCCACTACTCTATTTGGCAAGGTCTCCACCACACATGTAAAGGTAAAGGTGATTGGAGAGAAGAATCCAAATATAAACACAGAAATTTAATCTGAACAGTTATGATCGATGAAATTTGTGAGTATGTCACATCCAAAGACAAAGCCACATACAGAAAATTCACAACGTTAAAAAGATAGACTCGGGCGTTTTACTATTTTGGAGTGAATTGAGTATTATTGGCAAGCTGACTCTGGCGTTTTACTATTTGGAGTGAATTGAGTACTATTGGCAGGTTCATAGGAAATAGTGAAATATTTCAAAATAGCCCACACCCTTGCAACTTAAAGTGGGACAGCAAAAAAAATCACACAGAAAAACTTGGTTGAAAGTTTCCAAAGCGAAAGGAACTCATCATTAAAAATTGTTAAATGTTTTTTTATGTACATATTTCGATGAACTTAACAAATATTTTGTTAAAGCATTTTAATGCCAACCAAATTAAGAATGATTAAATACACAGAGAGAGCCCAGTATTTTAGCAAATTTACCAAATTATGAATTAAAAAATAGGTATGGGGTTTTATGTAATCTCATATGTACAGGGTAATTTGGTCGTGGGTGAGTTTAATTTGGTCGTGGGTGAGATTGGATTAGACACTGAGCCTTTGCATCCGTATGGAGGGTGTCTGGAGAGCTAGAGAGGATAAAGGGATGACCCAACAACTGAGCAGCCTCTGCATCAATATGGAGGGTGTCTTGGGGAAGATGGAGAGGATAAAGGGGTGACCCAAATCAAATCCGTGCCTATAGAAAAAACTTGAGCCATTAAATTACAAATCCAACATAATCCAGAAATTCAACATAAACCAAATATATTGAATCCAAATATAAACCCAGAAGTTCAATATAAACCAAATGTATTGAATCCAAATATAAACCCAGAAATTCAATCTGAGTAATATGGAAGGGCACCTAGAGACATACAAGCAGAGGGATCTAAGCTATAGTTAGAGAGCCAAAGAATAGGCAGCACGACCGGTGAAGTTTCACTACCCAATTCCTGAACATCGGGAAGGGATACCCTCCAGAATCCAACCCCACCACCTGAACCTACTCATTCTCAATCTCCCGGGCTTCAGCTAAGAATATAGATTTTTGGATAATAGCTAGGTTCAATCTTCAGCTACGAATGATAAAATAAATCAGTGAAGAGCAAGCCACGAATGATAAAATAGCTAGGTCCAGGCTTCAGCCACGAATATAGATTTTTGGATAATAGCTAGGTTCAGATGTCAGCTACCAATGACAAAATAAATCACTGAAGAGCAAAGCCATGAATGATAAAATAGCTAGGTCCAGGCTTCAGCCACGAATATAGATTTTTGGATAATAGCTAGGTTTAGGCTTCAGCTACGAATGATAAAATAAATCACTGAAGAGCAAGCCACTAATGATGAAATAAATCAGTGAAGAGCGTTGCTGGGGCCTTGGATGTAATAGCTAATGCAGATTGCATCAATAATTCAGTGCAAAAACTGAGATAGGAGAGAAGCTTACCCACTTTTACAAGAAATTCAAAGAAATACATTGCAATCTGAACAAACATACAATCCCAAATCATGTGAACAACTATTTTTACTGTTTCAAAAGCGAAAGGAGGACAACAATATCTGATGACTAAAAATTGTTAATTGTCTTAACAAATCTTTTGTTAAAAAATCTTATGGCCAGCAAAATATACCGTACGGCGTAAAATAAAAATTAAGAATGATTAAATACAAAGAGTGCCCAATATTTTAGAAAATTTACCAAATTAGGAATAAAAAAAGTTCTGGGGTTTTATGTAATCTCCTATATTCTGGCTAAGTTGGCCTGGGTGAGATTGGATTAGATACTAAGCCTCTGCACCGGTATGGAGGGTGTCTGGGGGCTGTAGAAGATAAAGGGGTGACCCAACAGCCTCTGCATCAGTGTGGAAGGTGACCCAACAGCCTCTGCATCAGTGAATGATAAAATAAATCACCGAAGAGCGTTGCTGGGGACCTCGGATTTAATATGCTTAATCTAGAAATAGCTAATGCATAAACAATCCCTTATATTATTTACTAAGCAGACAGAAAGATAGCAGAGAAACTTACCCACTTTACAAGAAATTCAATTCAATCTGAACAATCTCTTAATCACACATGCAATCGACAATGACTTTAAAACAGAGTCAGTCAAGAAAATGTTGTGCTTACCTCTGAGGGATGAATCCACATTGATAGACATGATATTTGCAACCGTTACAACGTTGCTCAAGCCCTAGGTAGCAGAAATAATCTGGGAGAATAGACGGTGCATGGGAGACGAAGCGTAAAACAAATGTTGTGACCGAGCAACCCATCGTAAGTCCACCGCAACAACGCAGAAACCAGTTCTGGAGCAAGCACCGGCCTATGCACCATATACGAAGCTGTAATTACGCCCTTCAAAACAAAACCGGGTAAGCTAAGGGTCGCTGTTAACTCCATCTTTTAACACCAGGCTCTCAGGAACTTCTCATCCAGAAAAATGCTTCGACGCCGACCATATTCGAAAGGCATGCCCGATTTCTCTCGCTTTCTGTGCAACGAGAGATTTATGATGCCGCCTCAGATGATCTAAGTTAAAAAAACCAAATAACATGGATTCAGATTCAGATGATCTAATTTAAAAACCCAAGAAACCACCTCACCGTGGATGCCCTAACATTTAATTTAATAAAAACCAAGAAACATGGATACAGAGGATCTAATTTAAAAAACCAAGAAACTGCCTCACCATGGATGCAGAGGATCTGATCTAAAAAACCAAGAAACCACAGGCTCTGCGTAATAAAACGCTCCCAGTGGACATTATTCGACGATGGTCACCGCTCAGATCCAACTGCGATATTGGCCGGCCCTGTTTCTCTCCATTTATGCGCAAATTGGCGATGTTGAAGATCTAATTTAAAAAACCAAACAACACTGAACATCTCAATTTATTTACAGGAATCGAGCTATGCCAGTGATTTTTCTAAAAATCAAATTGATTCCTCTCTCATTTAGCTAATCTAGTTTGCAACCCACAACTCATAATAAGAGTGATCCATACAAATACAAAGAGTTTGAAAATAAATTTACCGGAATGCCTCATTTACCTGTCATCGAGTCAGACAGATGCACATTTAACTGTGATCCCTGGGCAGAGTTGTCTTGATTCAATAATTGACTCGCTACCTGCCTCTGCCTCTTCCTCTACCTCTCAGGGAACACAAGCACGCCTCTGCCTCTCAGAAAATACAAGCACACCAGACAGACACACACCAAACAAATGACGAAAACAGACATAACAACAGAGACCAAACCACATTCATATACACACACAACATATGGACCTCCAGACACACCAGACGCACTATGCTGACCACAAAATCCAGGAAACTCCAAGGAGAGGAGGAGAGGCACTGCAATGCCAATGCCAATATGAATCCAGAAATTGAATATAATTAAACTAGTAAACTACTGGCATTTTTAGAATCTACCAAGCAATTAGGTAGTTGGCATCAACTTGAAGAATGTTAAGATGAGCTTGTGTTAACACTCTTGGACACGTATCTACAACATTTTCTTCTCATGTTCATATCTTCTTTTTTTATCACAAAGATATTTACTAGTTTTGCTATGAAATTAGTTCAAAATCTTAATGATTCTCTTCCTACTCCACTGTTAATTCTTTTTTGTGGGCTTCACAATTAGTTCTTTCCTTTTCCACATTTGCTCAAAATGTCATTTACCTAAATGTAATCTCTCATATGTCAACACCTATATGTTGATGAATTAATCAAGCCCTAATACAGTTCAGAAAATTGAATTAAATACTTCATAATCGCAAGTATAATATTTCATCCAAGGCATCCAAAATTCAAATTTGATATCTTCTTGGAGCATATCATAGCTTTGATACCAAAATGAAATGGTCCCACTCGCAATAATATTGTTCTCCCTAAACAACAACAACAAACCCTTTTGCATAAACTATACTTTAAGTTTTCTTTCTCACATCGATGCAAAGCTCAAACTCTTCCCAATTTCCTTATTGGAACATCCCTCCTAAATATCTTCAAAGACGCTAGCTTGCTATTGCTCACAATCAAGAAACACCTAGTTTGACTGGCGAAGGGAAGAAGAAACATCAATTTTATCATTGGAGATATTGTCATTTTGATAATGAATGATGTGACTTGTAGGAAAAAATGGTCAATGCCTTTCTTATTGAACAACATCAAACAACTGTGAAGTGTTGACATTAATGATGCATACCTAGATATTCATGTTAATAATTCAACCTCCACTCACCCTTAGTGGGTTCTCATGGCGTAAAGCTACTATGAGAACAAGAATGAAGCTCCCTTCACTTAACAATTTATACATCAAGCAACAACTTGCACAATTAATCGTAGAAGAATGGAGCTCTCATCACTTAATTGTTTCTAGATCAAGCAACAAATTGCACAATTAATCATAGACAATAGAAACAAAAAGAACCTGCTTTCTCAACAATTGATTGAAGAATTCCAAATTTTTACCACTCATCTCCAACCATATCATATTGGATGGGTCCATGAAGCAGTACCTACTTTATGTTTGTAGTGTTGTCTCAGATTTACGATTAGACCATTCATTTATACAGTTGATTGTGATCTTACACCCTTCTATTGTTGAGATGTGATATTTGTCGAGCCCTACCAGTTTCACAAAAAGGCACAAAATTGTGGGTATTATAACTTCTACAAGCTTTGCAAGGATAACAATATCTATAATGTCATCTCTTCTTTCACTTTTTCTACATTTTTTAGAAGATAAGTTATTAACCATATCAGAATTTCTCTGGTGGCATCAGAAATAGACAGTATTAGTGGCTCCCTACACACTGTTCTTCCTCCCATATTGCCTGAATTCTACACACTATAAGTTAGCACAGGTAACACAGCAATAGACAGAGTCAGCGATGGAACAACAAGTCATTATGATCATTATATCGGATGATATTTTTCAGCATAAATACCATTAAATACTTGCTATCATGGAATGTCATATAGTTCGGCATAACCAAATAAAGGATTGACACACATGCATAAGTAGTTTGGGAGTCACCCTCGCCCCCCTTTGAAATGATAGGTCGCCTTCGACCTAGTGAATGAAGGAAAATCATGCTGGTGGCGACATACAGGGATGATGGGAATGGTAAGGTACACCTATTTATGAAAGGATCGCAAGAGATATCAGAGTGCTAAAATCAATGTATCAATTAGTGAAGAGATGCTATGAGGTGATTTTGAAAAGGGAAAAAGGACATCTGACACAAAAAATATACTTTACCATCATCATTCCACTTAAAGCTTATTATGATTGATTTTTTTAGAAGATATCCATGCATAAAGGTTCAATATAAATTAGGAACATAATCGCTCTATAGTAAAGATACCAAATAAGGAAAGGGACTTATAATAACTATTGATGTTGGAAATATGACTTCAATACCATCAACAGAGCTTCTATTGCCTGCAGGCATCTATAGCCTTGACAGAGTTGCTTTCTAACCCTTTGGAACCATGGTCCTTTATGTATAATAGGGAAAGTGCATTATGATATCAGAGTGGAGACCAATATGTTGGCTTGGTGACCAGATGAACACATTGCTATTCACTAGGAAGGAGCAAAAGGTGGGTAGGCCAGCTTGTGATGAGACTTCTTGTTGCAAGGACTTTTTATTTCTTGATTCATCCATTGAATCATATCCCTAGTGTGGTGGCCATAGTGGGAATGCCACTTTGTTTCTTCCTTATGATCATGGTAGACTAGCTCGTGATGAGACCCCATATCCTCCATCTGTAACAAAATCATACAATTGTTAGTATATATATATATAACAACACTTCCTATTTATACATAGAGGGTGGCTCAACGCTCCTTAGGAGTAGGAATGGCGGAAGAAGTCTAAACATATCAAATAGAAGAAAGTATGCCCTCAACCTTATTTGATGATAATGAACAAAGAGAATTATAGGGTTTAAGGAAGAACCAGCATGGCACAAGTAATCAATCTCTTTGATTTATAATGGAAATGAGGACAGTGAAGTGATATAGATGGTTGTGTCGATTCTTTTTCAATCAATACAAAGCAATATTGTTTAAAGATGATAATATTCAATACTTTCTTGTTCCAGTAATCCTCAGATTTGTATCCTTTCATATATATTTGTACCCTTGTGCTTGATAGAGGGTCATAAAAAGTGAAATAATATTCACAAAGTGTTTATTTCCTAAAGAAAACCTCACACAAAGAGTGTTGTTCCTTAAAGGGAACAATAACTGTTCCCTGTAAGGAACAACGAATGAAAAATACACGCGGATGGTGTTGTTCCGTGTTGGGAACAGTAAAAGGATATATACATGATGGTGTTGTTCCTTATAGGGAACAATAGCTGTTCCTTAGGAGGAATAGCATGAAGAAAAATTGCACACTAAAACTGTTGTTCCTTAGAGGGAACAACAATTGTTCCTTAGAGGGAACAGTAGTTGTTCCTTATAAGGAACAACGAAAATAGAAAAGTAATTAGACTTGAAATTGTTGTTTCTTAGAGGGAGCAACAATTTTTCCTTAAAAGGAATAACAATTGTTCCTTATATGGAATAGTGGAAAAACAGATGAAAATGAAACTGTTGTTCCTTAGAGGGAACAACGGCCGATATTCCTTATAGGGAACAACAATTGTTCCTTCAAGGGAACAGTGAGAAAACAAGTCCAAACGACACTGATGTTCCTTAGAGGGAACAATGAGAAAACAAATCTAAACGAAATTGATGTTCCTTAGAGGGAACAACAGCTATTCCTTAGAGGGAACAACAGTTGTTCCTTAGATGGAACAAAAAAAAGAATATACACGAAATTGTTGTTCCTTAAAGGGAACAATAGCTGTTCCTTAGAGGGAACAACAGTTGTTCCTTAGAGGGAACAACATCTATTCCTTAAAGGGAACATAAGTTGTTCCTTAGATGGAACAGTGAAAAACAAATACATATGGGATTGTTGTTCCTTAGAGGAAATAGTAGTTGTTCCTTAAAGGGAACAACAACTTTTCCTTAGAGTGAACAACAACCGTTCCTTAGAGGGAACAACAACCGTTCCTTAAAGGGAACAGCAGGAAAACAAATCCATACGAAACTATTGTTCCTTAAAGGGAACGACAAATTTCCTTAGAGGGAACAACAAGAAAACACATACACATGAAACTGTTGTTCCTTAGAGGGAACAACAATTGTTCCTTAGAGGGAACAACAACTGTTCCTTAAAGGGAATAGTACGAAAATCAAATATATAGGGAACTGCTATTCCTTAGAGGGAATGGCAGTTGTTCCTTAGAGGGAAAAGCAACTATTCCTTGAAGGGAACAACATGAAAATAAAATATATTGGGAACTGCTATTTCTTAGAGGGAATGACAGTTGTTCCTTAGAGGGAACAACAATTGTTCCTTAAAGGGAACAACACGAAAATCTGTACACAAAATTGTTCTTCCATAGAGGGAACAACAGCTGTTCTTTGGAAGGAACAACAATTGTTCCTTAAAGGGAACAACATGACGAGAATCCATAAAATCATTGTTGTTCTTTAGAAGGGACAACAACTATTCCTTAAAGGGAACAACAACTATTCCTTAGAGGGAACATCAAAGGAAAAGTAGAAAAAAAGAGAATTTATATACAATTTATAAAAGCAAATTCAATCAACATAGAAAGAAAATTTTATGTACAAATTTCAAAAACAAATGAATTATTCACTGGGTCTATGCTAAGGACAGGTTGCCCTCCTCAGTAAGAATCTGTATGGTGGAATCTTCCTGTAATTGTTGGCAAAAGGACTCCTTGGTAAGCGGTTTGTGATAGAGTCGTACTCGATGTCCATTCGCTTTAAAAGACTAGCCAGACCCATCAATGGTGGCTAATGTGAGGGTGCCATTGTTATGCACCTTTTATATCTCATAAGGTCCTAACCATCTGGTCTAGAGTTTTCCCAGGAAATCTTGGAACCTAGAATCATACAGGAGTGCCCAATCTCCTTCGTGGAAGATCTTCTTTTTGATAAGGGCATGATGCCATTTCGCTCTTTGTTGTTGGATTAGTGCAGTGTGTTGAAGAGTTGTTAGTCGGATTTCATCCAATTCATTGATTTGATGTAGCCTATTAATCTGTGCTTTGCTTAAGTCCAAGCCTACCTCCTGAGCTATCCTCAATGTCTGGATTTCAAATTCAATTGGGAAGATAGGTTCTTTGCCAAACACTAGTTGATATGGGGAATATCCCATGGTATTTCTCCATGTCTTGCGGTATGCCCACAAGGCTTCGAGTAATCGGGTAGCCCAGTCATGTCTATGTGATGCAATTGTCTTTGTTAGTATTGCCTCGATTACCTTATTAGTGCTTTCTACCTGGCCATTTTCCTGTGAGAGGTATGGAGTCGTGATTCTGTGTATGATATGATGATTATTTAATGTTGCAGCGATCTTATGGCCTATGAATTATGGTCCTCCATCGGTAATTACCTCTCTAGGCAAGCCATATCGCAAAAATAGTTGGAAAATAAAGTGGATTACCGAGTCCTCTGTTGCCCTTGGTAGTGCCTCTGCCTCCACCCATTTAGTCACATACTCTGTTGCAACTAATATATATGTCTTTTGATTAGATGATTAGTTTTTTGGATCGATGAAATCTAACGCCCATCGCTCAAAAGGTTCAATGACTATCTACAGGTGCAAGGGCATCTCATCAGATTGCCCAGGGCATCCCATTCTTTGCCAACTGTCGCATGCCTGGACAAACTTCTTGGCATCTTTAAAAATGGTGGGCCAATAATAGCTCATCTGTAATACCTTGTGACCAGTCCAGTGATCTGCAAAATGTCTGCCGCAAGGCCCATCGTGGCAATCTTTCAGGATGTCAAAGATCTCTTCTTCCCTGATGCATCTTCTAATGTGCATATTGGCCCCTGTATGAAATAAATAGCCTCCCATCCAAGAGAATCACGTGTTGCACTGTACTATTTGTTTTCTTTCATTAGGCACCACAAGTGGAGAACATGGTTAAACAGAAAACTCATGATCAAATGATCACCTTTTCTCCACCATTCCCAGAAAGATTAATCATACCTCGCCCAATAGAATACCCCAATTTTTATCTTCTGGGAGAACTAAAAAATTGTGTATAAAAATACCGCTCCTCCAGGCTATTCAGGACATTCTAATTTACGCAAAAACTATTAAGGAATTGTGTATGAAAAAGCCAAAGAGGAAAATAAAAACAACCCCAACTGTCCAGTAGTCGGTACCTTATCTAATTTACTATCAAGCAGAGAAACACCTGAAAAATATGAGGACCCAGGAAATCCTATAGTCACTGTGCAAATAAATGGATGCTCCTTCCCCAATGCATTAGCCGATTTAGGAGTAGCAATCAATATTCTTACAACCACAACTTGTCAAAAGCTTGGCATTACATCCTTGGACCCAACCATGACCTTGTTGGAATTGGCTAACCAATCGGTAGTCAAACCAAAAGGCACATTACAAGATGTAATGGTGTCAGTAGACTCCTGGGAACACCCTACAGACTTTCTGATCATCAATTCTAGAAACCGACTCGATGGACATCCCATAATTCTAGGTAGACCTTAGCTAGCAACCACGAATGCTTACACAAGTTGTTGAACATCCAGCATGAATATAGCAAGAGGAAGCAATGTGAAGAATTTAGCCTTATATCCTCCAGCTCAGCCAAGTTTAACAAGAATAAAAACCAGAAAACAACCTATATCATATCTAACTGAAAACATTAGATCACTGCTAACCATAGAAGATGCTCTCTAATTTAAGGGAAAAATAGAAGATGACATCATTAACACTTACATTAACCAACCAGATGTCGTATCCCATCTAAAATGTCACATGATCGAAGTAGCCCTCGATAACGAAATAGAAGGAGATCCCTTAAAAGATATTAATGATCAATCAATACCAACAACCTCTGTTTATAACAACAAAACCATAGAAATTGAGCTAGGAAAAACTTTGAATATTAACAAAAATCTGACTGTTGACCAAGAGCAGAAGCTTGTTCAACTCCTGAGAAAATATAAAGAGGCCTTTGCATGGGATTACCGGACATGAAGGGGATTGATCTCCAATTATGCATGCACCACATTTATACAGAGAAAGATGCTAGGCCCATTCGAAAACCTCAACGAAGGTTAAATCCTCATCTTAAAGATATTGTTAAATCCGAACTACAAAAATTGTTAGATGTAAACTTCATCTACCCCATATCTGACAGCAAATGGGTCTCTCTATTAGTAGTAGTGCCAAAAAAGAATGGAAAGTGGCATATATGTGTTGACTATAGAGAGCTTAATAAAGCAACCCAAAAGACCATTTTCCCCTTCCATTCATTGACTAGGTCTTGGACACATTGGCAGGAAAAAAAATTATTTTCTTTCCTAGATGGCTTCAGCGGATACAATCAAATCGAGATTGCCCCTGAAGATTAGGATATGACTACCTTTACCCGCCCTTGTGGAACATTTGCTTACAGGGTCTTACCTTTTGGGCTGTGCAATGCACCTACCACATTCCAGAGGGCTAACTCAGTATTTTTTCAGATCTGATAAATGAAGGGCTCGATGTGTACATGGATGACTTTACACCTTACGGAGATGACTTCGAGCCAGTGTTACAAACATTAGAGAAAGTTTTGCAAAGATGCATTGCCACCAGACTCTGTTTAATCCATGAAAAATGCCACACGATGATGACCGAGGGCCTCATCTTGGGTCACTATATATCAGTAGCTGGAATACAGGTAGATCCAACAAAAAATCAGATAATTCTTTTAATACCTACCCCTTCCACACAAACTGAGGTACGTAGTTTCTTGGGATTTTATGGCTATTATAGAAAATCTATAAATAATTTTTCTCAAATTGCTACACCACTATATGCATTAACATGAAATATTGATTTCATTTGGACTGATAAATGTGATAGTGCTTTTGAAGATTTAAAATGGCTTGTATCAACAACCCCAGTATTAAGGAGCCCAAACTGGGATTCGCCATTCCAGATTTCATACGACACTTCAAACACAGCCATTGGAGCAGTTCTCAACCAGGAGGAAGATAAAAAGCCATATGTAATATACTATATCAACAAAAATCTATCTCTTGCTGAATTAAATTATATTATTACTAAAAAAAGAATTTTTGGCTGTAATCTATGCTATCAATAAATTCAGACATTATATAACAGGATACCCTATGGCTTTATACACTGATCACTCTGCTATTAAATATCTAACTAATAAACCTGTTACAAATGGAAGAGTGACAAGATGGTTGATTCTTTTGCAGGAATTCGATATCACTATCAAAGATCGACCAAGAAAAGAAAATCCAGTAGTAGACTTCCTTTCACGAATGCCAAAGACAGATGACTTGGCAGCAGTAGAAGACCAGTTTCTTGATGAACATTTATTTGTTGTAACTGTGAAAACACCGTGGTATGCGAATGTCGCAAATTACTTGGCAGTGGGCAAGTTACCCAAGCACCTGACGCCTAATGAAAGAAAACAAATAGTACAGTGCAACACGTGATTCTCTTGGATCGGAGGCTATTTATTTCATACAGGGGCCGATATGCACATTAGAAGATGCATCAGGGAAGAAGAGATCTTTGACATCCTGAAAGATTGCCACGATGGGCCTTGCGGCAGACATTTTGCAGATCACTGGACTGGTCACAAGGTATTACAGATGAGCTATTATTGGCCCACCATTTTTAAAGATGCCAAGAAGTTTGTCCAGGCATGCGACAGTTGGCAAAGAATGGGATGCCCTGGGCAATATGATGAGATGCCCTTGCACCTGTAGATAGTCATTGAACCTTTTGAGCGATGGGCGTTAGATTTCATCGATCCAAAAAACCCATCATCTAATCAAAAGACATATATATTAGTTGCAACAGAGTATGTGACTAAATGGGTGGAGGCAGAGGCACTACCAAGGGCAACAGAGGACTCGGTAATCCACTTTATTTTCCAACTATTTGTGCGATATGGCTTGCCTAGAGAGGTAATTACCGATGGAGGACCATAATTCATAGGCAATAAGATCGCTGCAACATTAAATAATCATCATATCATACATAGAATCACGACTCCATACCTCTCACAGGAAAATGGCCAGGTAGAAAGCACTAATAAGGTAATCGAGGCAATACTAACAAAGACAATTGCATCACATAGACATGACTGGGCTACCCGATTACTCGAAGCCTTGTGGGCATACCGCAAGACATGGAGAAATACCATGGGATATTCCCCATATCAACTAGTGTTTGGCAAAGAACCTATCTTCCCAATTGAATTTGAAATCCAGACATTGAGGATAGCTCAGGAGGTAGGCTTGGACTTAAGCAAAGCACAGATTAATAGGCTACATCAAATCAATGAATTGGATGAAATCCGGCTAACAGCTCTTCAACACACTGCACTAATCCAACAACAAAGAGCGAAATGGCATCATGCCCTTATCAAAAAGAAGATCTTCCACGAAGGAGATTGGGCACTCCTGTATGATTCTAGGTTCCAAGATTTCCTGGGAAAACTCTAGACCAGATGGTTAGGACCTTATGAGATACAAAAGGTGCATAAAAATCGCACCCTCACATTAGCCACCATTGATGGGTCTGGCTAGTCTTTTAAAGTGAATGGACATCGAGTACGACTCTATCACAAACCGCTTACCAAGGAGTCCTTTTGCCAACAATTACGGGAAGATTCCACCATACAGATTCTTACTGAGGAGGGCAACTTGTCCTTAGCATAGACCCAGTGAATAATTCATTTGTTTTTGAAATTTGTACATAAAATTTTCTTTCTATGTTGATTGAATTTGCTTGTATAAATTGTATATAAATTCTCTTTTTTTCTACTTTTCCTTTGATGTTCCCTCTAAGGAATAGTTGTTGTTCCCTTTAAGGAATAGTTGTTGTCCCTTCTAAAGAACAACAATGATTTTATGGATTCTCGTCATGTTGTTCCCCTTTAAGGAACAATTGTTGTTCCTTCCAAAGAACAACTGTTGTTCCCTCTATGGAAGAACAATTTTGTGTACAGATTTTCGTGTTGTTCCCTTTAAGGAACAATTGTTGTTCCCTCTAAGGAACAACTGTCATTCCTTCTAAGAAATAGCAGTTCCCTATATATTTTATTTTCATGTTGTTCCCTTCAAGGAATAGTTGCTTTTCCCTCTAAGGAACAACTGCCATTCCCTCTAAGGAATAGCAGTTCCCTATATATTTGATTTTCGTACTATTCCCTTTAAGGAACAGTTGTTGTTCCCTCTAAGGAACAATTGTTGTTCCCTCTAAGGAACAACAGTTTCATGTGTATGTGTTTTCTTGTTGTTCCCTCTAAGGAAATTTGTCGTTCCCTTTAAGGAACAATAGTTTCATATGGATTTGTTTTCCTGTTGTTCCCTTTAAGGAACGGTTGTTGTTCCCTCTAAGGAACGGTTGTTGTTCACTCTAAGGAAAAGTTGTTGTTCCCTTTAAGGAACAACTACTATTTCCTCTAAGGAACAACAATCCCATATGTATTTGTTTCTCACTGTTCCATCCAAGGAACATCTTATGTTCCCTTTAAGGAATAGATGTTTTTCCCTCTAAGGAACAATTGTTGTTCCCTCTAAGGAACAGCTATTGTTCCCTTTAAGGAACAACAATTTCGTGTATATTCTTTTTTTTGTTCCATCTAAGGAACAACTGTTGTTCCCTCTAAGGAATAGTTTTTGTTCCCTCTAAGGAACATCAATTTCGTTTGGATTTGTTTTCTCATTGTTCCCTCTAAGGAACATCAGTTTCGTTTGGACTTGTTTTCTCACTGTTCCCTTGAAGGAACAATTGTTGTTCCCTATAAGGAATATCGGCCGTTGTTCCCTCTAAGGAACAACAGTTTCATTTTCATCTGTTTTTCCACTATTCCATATAAGGAACAATTGTTATTCCTTTTAAGGAAAAATTGTTGTTCCCTCTAAGAAACAACAATTTCAAGTCTAATTACTTTTCTCTTTTCGTTGTTCCTTATAAGGAACAACTACTGTTCCCTCTAAGGAACAACAATTTTAGTGTGCAATTTTTCTTCATGCTATTCCTCCTAAGGAACAACTATTGTTCCCTATAAGGAACAACACCATCATGTATATATCCTTTTGCTGTTCCCAACACGGAACAACACCATCCGCGTGTATTTTTCATTCGTTGTTCCTTACAGGGAACAGTTACTGTTCCCTTTAAGGAACAACACTCTTTGTGTGAGGTTTTCTTTAGGAAATAAACACTTTGTGAATATTATTTCACTTTTTATGACCCTCTATCAAGCACAAGGGTACAAATATATATGAAAGGATACAAATCTGAGGATTACTGGAACAAGAAAGTATTGGATATTATCATCTTTAAACAATATTGCTTTGTATTGATTGAAAAAGAATCGACACAACCATCTATATCACTTCACTGTCCTCATTTCCATTATAAATCAAAGAGATTGATTACTTGTGCCATGCTGGTTCCTCCTTAAACCCTATAATTCTCTTTGTTCATTATCACGAGCCAGTCTACCATGATCATAAGGAAGAAACAAAGTGGCATTCCCACTATGGCCACCACACTAGGGATATGATTCAATGGATGAATCAAGAAATAAAAATTCCTTGCAACAAGAGGTCTCATCACAAGCTGGCCTACCCACCTTTTGCTCCTTCCTAGTGAATAGCAATGTGTTCATCTGGTCACCAAGCCAACATATTGGTCTCCACTCTAATATCATAATGCACTTTCCCTATTATACATAAAGGACCATGGTTCCAAAGGGTTAGAAAGCAACTCTGTCAAGGCTATAGATGCCCGCAGGCAATAGAAGCTCTGTTGATGGTATTGAAGTCATATTTCCAACATCAATAGTTATTTTAAGTCCCTTTCCTTATTTGGTATCTTTACTACAGAGCGATTATGTTCCTAATTTATATTGAACCTTTATGCATGGATATCTTCTAAAAAAATCAATCATAATAAGCTTTAAGTGGAATGATGATGGTAAAGTATATTTTTTGTGTCAGATGTCCTTTTTCCCTTTTCAAAATCACCTCATAGCATCTCTTCACTAATTGATACATTGATTTTAGCACTCTGATATCTCTTGCGATCCTTTCATAAATAGGCGTACCTTACCATTCCCATCATCCCTGTATGTCGCCACCAGCATGATTTTCCTTCATTCACTAGGTCGAAGGCGACCTATCATTTCAAAGGGGGGCGAGGGTGACTCCCAAACTACTTATGCATGTGTGTCAGTCCTTTATTTGGTTATGCCGAACTATATGACATTCCATAATAGCAAGTATTTAATGGTATTTATGCTGAAAAATATCATCCGATATAATGATCATAATGACTTGTTGTTCCATCGCTGACTCTGTCTATTGCTGTGTTACCTGTGCTAACTTATAGTGTGTAGAATTCAGGCAATATGGGAGGAAGAACAGTGCGTAGGGAGCCACTAATACTGCCTATTTCTGATGCCACCAGAGAAATTATGATATGGCTAATAACTTATCTTCTAAAAAATGTAGAAAAAGTGAAAGAAGAGATGACATTATAGATATTGTTATCCTTGCAAAGCTTGTAGAAGTTATAATACCCACAATTTTGTGCCTTTTTGTGAAACTGGTAGGGCTCGACAAATATCACATCTCAACAATAGAAGGGTGTAAGATCACAATCAACTGTATAAATGAATGGTCTAATTGTAAATCTGAGACAACACTACAAACATAAAGTAGGTACTGCTTCGTGGACCCATCCAATATGATATGGTTGGAGATGAGTGGTAAAAATTTGGAATTCTTCAATCAATTGTTGAGAAAGCAGGCTCTTTTTGTTTCTATTTTCTATGATTAATTGTGCAATTTGTTGCTTGATCTAGAAACAATTAAGTGATGAGAGCTCCATTCTTCTACGATTAATTGTGCAAGTTGTTGCTTGATCTATAAATTGTTAAGTGAAGGGAGCTTCATTCTTGTTCTCATAGTAGCTTTACGCCATGAGAACCCACTAAGGGTGAGTGGAGGTTGAATTATTAACATGAATATCTAGGTATGCATCATTAATGTCAACACTTCACAGTTGTTTGATGTTGTTCAATAAGAAAGGCATTGAGCATTTTTTCCTACAAGTCACATCATTCATTATCAAAATGACAATATCTCCAACGATAAAATTGATGTTTCTTCTTCCCTTCGCCAATCAAACTAGGTGTTTCTTGATTGTGAGCAATAGCAAGCTAGCGTCTTTGAAGATATTTAGGAGGGATGTTCCAATAAGGAAATTGGGAAGAGTTTGAGCTTTGCATCGATGTGAGAAAGAAAACTTAAAGTATAGTTTATGCAAAAGGGTTTGTTGTTGTTGTTTAGGGAGAACAATATTTTTGCGAGTGGGACCATTTCATTTTGGTATCAAAGCTATGATATGCTCCAAGAATATATCAAATTTGAATTTTGGATGCCTTGGATGAAATATTATACTTGCGATTATGAAGTATTTAATTCAATTGTCTGAACTGTATTAGGGCTTGATTAATTCATCAACATATAGGTGTTGACATATGAGAGATTACATTTAGGTAAATGACATTTTGAGCAAATGTGGAAAAGGAAAGAACGAATTATGAAGCCCACAAAAAAGAATTAACAGTGGAGTAGGAAGAGAATCATTAAGATTTTGAACTAATTTCATAGCAAAACTAGTAAATATCTTTGTGATAAAAAAAGAAGATATGAACATGAGAAGAAAATGTTGTAGATACGTGTCCAAGAGTGTTAACACAAGCTCATCTTAACATTCTTCAAGTTGATTCCAACTACCTAATTGTTTGGTAGATTCTAAAAATGCCAGTAGTTTCAGAAATAGAAGTTTAGGCATTGACCATTAGCAACACGAGGAAGGTGGGAACACCCATTGTCATAGTGCTTATCAAAGGACAATTTTTACCTAGATGACATAGATAGTGCTTTTATTACTATTTTTAGTTAGATGACATGGATTGTGTTTTTATTACTATTCAATTTTTACCTAGATGACATGGAGAGTGCTTTTATTACTATTTTTAGTTAGATAACATGGATTGTGCTTTTATTACTATTTTTAGTTTGATGAACTGGCTTGTACTTTTGTTGTGTAGCTATTAAAAAAAGCTAAAAAAAAATGTAAGAGATAATCTGAGCCCTCCGTTGCAAACAGAAATGACATCATTTAAAAGATAATTTGAGTCATCGGTTGCAAACAGAATTGCAGTGCCTCTCCTCCTCTCCTCGGAGTTTCCTGGATTGTGTGGTCAGCCTAGTGCGTCTGGTGTGTCTGGAGGTCCATATGTTGTGTGTGTGTATGAATGTGGTTTGGTCTCTGTTGTTATGTTTGTTTTCGTCATCTGTTTGGTGTGTGTCTGTCTGGTGTGCTTGTGTTCCTTGAGAGGTAGAGAAAGAGGCAGGTAGCGCGTCAATTATTGAATCAAGACAATTCTGCCCAGGGATCACAGTTAAATGCGCATCTGTCTGACTCGATGACAGGTAAATGAGGCATTCCGGTAAATTTATTTTCAAACTCTTTGTATGGATCACTCTTATTATGAGTTGTGGGTTGCAAACTAGATTAGCTAAATGAGAGAGGAATCAATTTGATTTTTAGAAAAATCATTGGCATAGCTCGATTCCTGTAAATAAATTGAGATGTTCAGTGTTGTTTGGTTTTTTAAATTAGATCTTCAACATCGCCAATTTGCGCATAAATGGAGAGAAACAGGGCCGGCCAATATCGCAGTTGGATCTGAGCGGTGACCATCGTCGAATAATGTTCACCGGGAGCGTTTTATTACGCAGAGCCTGTGGTTTCTTCGTTTTTAGATCAGATCCTCTGCATCCATGGTGAGGCGGTTTCTTGGTTTTTTAAATTAGATCCTCTGTATTCATGTTTCTTGGTTTTTATTAAATTAAATGTTGGGCATCCACGGTGAGGTGGTTTCTTGGGTTTTTAAATTAGATCATCTGAATCTGAATCCATGTTATTTGGTTTTTTTAACTTAGATCATCTGAGGCGGCATCATAAATCTCTCGTTGCACAGAAAGCGAGAGAAATCGGGCATGCCTTTCGAATATGGTCGGCGTCGAAGCATTTTTCTGGATGAGAAGTTCCTGAGAGCCTGGTGTTAAAAGATGGAGTTAACAGCGACCCTTAGCTTACCCGGTTTTGTTTTGAAGGGCGTAATTACAGCTTCGTATATGGTGCATAGGCCGGTGCTTGCTCCAGAACTGGTTTCTGCGTTGTTGCGGTGGACTTACGATGGGTTGCTCGGTCACAACATTTGTTTTACGCATCGTCTCCCAATGCACCGTCTATTCTCCCAGATTATTCCTGCTACCTAGGGCTTGAGCAACGTTGTAACGGTTGCAAATATCATGTCTATCAATGTCGATTCATCCCTCAGAGGTAAGCACAACATTTTCTTGACTGACTCTGTTTTAAAGTCATTGTCAATTGCATGT
>APFE030940428.1:40945-54967 GCA_000404065.3 Pinus taeda
ATTCCAATAATCAAATGTAAAACCTCAGTCTTTTACATTACATTAATAACATTTGGATTTTTAAAATTACATGGTTTCTTGGTTTGTGGTTTTATTAGTCTATTATATATATAGTTTGTCAAACTATATAAATTAAACTAAACCTGATAAAAATATCAGATTTAACTTTATTAAATAATTACATAAAATTTATAAAAAATTACTCTCCAATAATCAAATGTAAGACCTTAGTCTTTTACATTACATTAATAATAGTTGAATTTTTATATTACACATCTTCTTGGTTTGTGGTTTTATCAGTCTATTATACATATACTCTGTCAAATTATATAGAGAAAATATACATAAAAGGTGCTTGAAACTAGTTTAGAAGTCTATAATACATATGATAAACAAGTGTAATAATTACCATTCATGTATGGGTGATGAGGGATACGAAAAGTGGGAGGGTGGCATGGCAGGGAAGCTATCCCATCTTGTAATAAATGGAAGAGGCATGCGATGCTGTCCCTCCCATGAATGATCTAGAGAATGCATATACAAGTAATCACATATGAAAACTCATCACAGTGATATGCTGTTTCATTAATGCACCCATCACCTCCATACGAATGTAGGATCTCAAATGAATTCAACCTTTGACATAAATATAACCTAGAATTCATATGTAAATAGGAAACAATAATAAAAATGGCATTACATATTCAAAATTCATTCAATAAAGTAAGAAGGGGAATAAATGGAGCTCACACATTGGAATGAGGTGATGATTAGGGTTTTTCTATAGCCGCTCACATAAAGCGACCCCTAATTTTTGATGACTTGACTTTGTATGACTATTCAAGGATTCTTTTCCAAGAATATCATTTTTGTGGTTATGATGACTTCCTCTGTCTGGATCAATTCTCCCTCCCTTGGTGACTTGGGCATCCAAGTGCCAGTGGTATCTTCTATCTTGGTTATGTCTTCCTCCCTTGGTGCATTTGGTACTTGTGTGGAAGTTAATATTAGGTAGTTCATAGGGAGCTAACATGGATATTAGATGCATTTATAATCCTATCCTCTCTAATGGTGTTATAAGTAAGACTCCTTTCGGTGACATTATGAATAGTGTTTCATGTTCTCCTCATCTCTTGGTTCAAGTTGATCTAGCCATTACTATTTCCCATTGTCACAGCCCCACGGTGGTTGCACCGTCGTGGGTGTGAGACACCGACAAGGTTCATCGCAATGTCAAGAACAACTTACGAATACTTGAATTTCAGACTACGCCTACACTCAATTTTATCTTTATTACATCTTCTTCATTAAATTTGTTAAGTGTTATGTGCGGAAACCATAACATAAACATCACAGTGCAATCTCAACAATAAAGAAACCAAACAATTTCCAACAGATTTCAAGAAACTTCTTTTATTATTTCTGAGTTTTTACATCAATGAGAGGCTGGCCCAACACGGTTGCAACATTCTGTTCATAATACAAAAATCAAGTTCTTTATAGCCACAACATGGGCGCTTAACAGTTGCCTATCACAAAAATACCCAAACAGAAGTTACGCAGACTTGCCTGCCTAGGGTGGGTGCGTCGCCCCCTATCCGCTACTTCTTGCCTGTGCTGCCTCAGAACCGCCTTTGCGATATCATAGACTCACACACTCTATGGTAGCACAAACTCATCTAATTATGTGATATCACAGACTTGCCTATGTGAATTTGTTTTGCGATTGCTTGGATGCCTCTCTCTAATATATACACGTTCAACCAATCCCAATTACTTGGGCCGAAAACCGTTTCCTTCATTTGAGTCGACCTTTCAAGTTTTGTGGTTTCCCCTTGGGCCGACCTACCCATGGACATGCAGGTGCCCCCTTGTTTGGCGTGCATGCTCCTATCGGCGCCCCACCTACCTAGTCACCCACACTACCGCTCACTGGTCGCTAAATTGTTGCACACGTCCGACCGCTTTGCCTGCTCACTCGCCTGTCATGGTCACACTTGACTGCCCACTACATCTCACCCATTGCAGTGCCTGGGCACCCTGCCTTGGTGTTGTCATGCCCGTGGGCACGGGTCCATTGAGTCATGCACACTATTGCCAAGTGAAGTGGGGCCCCTCCACTATAGAGCTCTTTTGCCCCCACGTGCAACGCCCTTGTGCGATTTGGGCACGCAGGGCCCCAACTAGTCAAGAAGTCTCATGGGTGGCCAGTTGGGCGCTTGAATCGCCTTGGGGCGATAATGCCAACTCGGGTTCCTGACATCCTCCCACACCTTGAGTCATTGTCGTACTCGGAAGTCATGTTGTCCGAGCTAACTCCTTGTCAAACTTTGCAATCTCCTTCTTCCATCTCCACAAAAAATTCTTTGTTTCCCAACCACTTTCCTTCAGCATTCTTCCATTTCACAAAGTACTCCCTCTTCATCCCGCTCCTGCCTCTAGTAGTTCTGAGGTCCAAAATCTTGTCCAAAACTAAGTCTGGTCGATCTATGATCAAGGTTGTTCCTCTCAGTAGTGTTGATCTGCATCAAGTTTTCCCTTATTCAGCTAACTCACATGGAACATAGGTTGTTTGGAACACATATGGTTCGGTAGCTCAAGCTCATAAGCAACCTCTCCAATCCTTTGCTTCACTCTGAATGGTCCTTCATACTTCCTTCTCAAAGACTTTGTTGTCCCCTTATGTGGTGGAAACTAATCTCTCGATATCTTGAGAAAATCATATCTACAACTTTGAAGTGTGTGTCACTCTTATCCTTATTTTCCCATCTCTTCATTATCTCTGCTGCATCTATCAAGCGCACTCACGCTAACTCCAAGGACTCCTCCCATGCTGTCAAGAACCTCTTTGCATGTAGACTCTTCACATATCCCATTGGTAACATAGCGTGTGGTGCAATTGGAATCTTCCCATTGACCAACTCGAATGGACTATACCTTGTTGCTGAACTCTTCTGCAAGTTATAGATGAATTGTGCTACATCCAACAACTCAGGCAAATTATTTTAATCATCCCTCACATAATGTCTCAAGTAGTCCCCCAACAATGCGTCGATGCATTTGATCTAGCCATTTGTCTGCAAATGGTAATTCAAACTATGAAACAACTCGATCCCGACTAGCTTGAGTAACGTGGTCCAAAACGTGACTGTGAACCTCGTATCTTTGTTAGACGCAATACTCAATGACACTCCCCAATACTTCACAACATTATTGAATAAAAAATCAACTGTCTTCTCTGCTCCCTATGGCATCTTCATTGGAATGAAGACGACATACTTGGAAAAATTATCAACAATGACCATGATCCCATTATACCCCTGTACATGTGGCAACTGAGTGATGAATTCCATCAAAACACTCATCCAAGGTCTCTTTGAATCAGTAAAGGCTACAACAAGCCCCTGTCTCCTAGTGTCTAATTTATCTTTCTAACAAATGATGTAAGTCTGCACATACTCTTCTACATCCTCTCTCATCTTCTCCCAAAAGTATCTTCTTTCCAACAATGCCCAAGAGCGACATTATCCTGGGTGGCCAGATCAAGGAGATGGTGGCATTCCGTAAGGAGGTGCCTCCTAAGTCCAGATGAATTCAGAATGTAGAGACAATCACCATAGAATAAGAGTCCATCTAACATTAAAAAATTCCTCCTCTTTCCTTCCTTCACCTACTTCACTATACTTTTCGCTTGAGTATCAGTCTCTAGACTTGCACAAAGTCTACTCTCCAACTCCTCACTCATACGAACTTGACTCTCACTTGATTTAACATGATTTTTTTCCTCCTCAATCGTAGCCAAACGTGCCTTCCTGCTGAGGGCATCTTCTACAACGTTGAGTCTACCCGACCTGTACTCAATAGTCATGTCAAATTTTGCAAAGAAGTCTTGCCAACAAGCTTGCTTTGGTAACAACTTCGGTTGGGATGAAAAGTAACTCGCTACAACATTGTCAGTCTTGAAAATAAATGGCTTCCCAATCAAATAGTGTTTCCACACCTGCAAACAATGGATGATCATAATCATCTCTTTCTCATGAACTGGATACTATTGCTCTCTATCCTGTAACTTTTGACTCTCATATGCCACTGGATGTCCATCTTGCATGAACACTCCCCCAATTGCAAAATCAAAAGCATATGTATGCACCTCAAGTGGTTTCTCAAAGTTAGGGAGCTTAAGTATTAGTGTTGTAACCATCCTCTTCTTCAAGTCTTCAAACTCTTCACGACATTTTTCAGTCCAATTCCATTGCTAATCCTTCTTCAACAAGTCTGTCAGTAGTGTAGTTACCTTGGAATAGCCCTCTACAAAATTTTGCTGGTAGTTCACCATCCCCAAGAAAACTCTCATCTCATGGAAATTCTTCTGTTCCTCCCAATCCTCTATCACACGAACCTTACAAGGCTCCATCCATATGTACCCTTGGCCTATCAAGTGTCCAAGGAACGAAATCTCAAATTGAGCAAACATGCACTTCGACTTCTTCAAGAACAATTGATTCTTTCTCAGTGCCTCAAATACCAATGCCAAGTGCCTCTTATGATATTCTATGTTGTCTCTGTGAACTATGATATCATCCAAGTACACCACTACGAACGAATCCAAGTATGGATGCAAGGTATCATTCATCAAAGTACAAAACGTTGCAGGAGCGTTGCACAATTTAAAAGACATCACAAGGAATTCAAAGCTTCCATAACTCATCACTATCGTTTTCTTCTTCTCATCACCTTCTTTTATCCGCACTTGATAATATCCATGCCTTAAATCGAGCTTCGGAAATACTTATGCGTTCGCAAGCTTGTTGAAGCAATCTACTGCAAGTGTAAGTGGATATCTGTTCTTTATTGTTTGCTTGTTCAAAGAACAATAATTACAACACGTTCACAACTCACTTGTGTCTTTCTTCTTTTCGAAAAATAATGGAGCACCATATGGGGACTGTGAAGGATGTATGAAGCATGCATCAACCAACTCCTCCAATTAATGCTTCAACTCCATTAACTTCAACCTAGACAAACAATAAGGAGCTTTTGTTGGTCGTTGCTTCCCCAACTCTAGCTCAATGTGATGGTCCACTACATGCCTTGGTGGAAGTACTTTTTGACAAATCATCAAGAATCAAATTTGCATATTTGTCCAATACATCAGGAATCTTGGCTGGAATAGGCATCACTATCCCCTCATCTTCCTCGATCTCTCTAATGACAATCACATATATCTCAACATCCGATCTCTGCATCACCCTACTTATACTTAGTGCAGAAACATGTTGCACCTTCACCTACCTTCACTACTAATGGGTAGGAAAAGTCCAAGTCCATGAGCCCCCAATCAACATAATCTCATCGTAAAATGACACCATAATTTCTTTGTTTATCTTTAGAAGTTCCTGACCCAATATCATGTGAAAGTCTTTCACCTTTGTCACTATTAAGTCTAAACAACCTTGCCAATCTGCAATTCGAACTGACACATCATTCACCAATCTTGACACTCTAGCCTTTGAGTTCACTACCTTGACCTCCACTCACTTGGGGGTGAGTTTCAACCCAACTTCCCTTGCTAGACCTATCTTCATTAAATTGTGCATGGCCCCTGTGTCCACCAATGCTTGGACGACCGTACCATGAATATCAAAGTCCACAAAACCCAAATTATGCAACTAGCCCTTCTTCACATCAAGAACACTAGTCTAGATTTATACCTGGTCTCTATCACACTTCATCACACTGGCTCTGATACCATCTATCACAACCCCATGGTGGCCACACTACCGTGGGCGTATGACACTAGTAAGATTCATCGCAATGTTAAGAACAACTTATGATTACTTGACTTCCAGACTACGCCTACACTCACTTTTATCTTTATTACAACTTCTTCATTATATTTGTTAAGTGTTATGTGCAAAAACCATAAAATAAACATTATTGTGTGATATCAAGAATAAAGAAACCCAACACGCACCAATGGATTTCAAGAAACTTCTTCTTTTATTATTTCTAAGTTTTTGCATCAATGAGAGGCTGGTTCAACAGGGTCGCAACACTCCATTCATAATACAAAAATCAAGTTCTTTATAGGAACAACATGGGTGCTCACCAGCTTCCCATCGCAGAAATACCCAAACAAAAGTTACCCACACCTTCCCGCACAAGGCGGGCGCATAGCCCCCTGTCCACTATTTCCTGCCCGCTCTGCCTTAGAACTACCACTGGGATATCACAAACTTGCGCACTTTGCAGTATCACAAACTCGTCCAACTCTGTTATATCGCAGACTTGCCTATGTGACTTGTTCTGCGATTTCTTGGATGCCAACTTGGTTGAATGCCTCTCTCCAATATAGACACATTCAACCAATGCAAATTACTTAGGCCGAAACCCACTTTCATCATTTGAGCCGACCTTTCAAGTTTTGTGGGTGGCCCTTGGGCCGAACTGCTTATGGGTGTGTGGGCGTGCCTCCGCCTGATGCCCTACTTGCCTATTTTCTCATGCTACCACCCGTTGGTCACTACCTTGTTGCACATGTTCAACCACTCTGCTCGCTTTCTCACCCATCACGAGCGCACTTGCCTACCCATTATGTCTTGCCCGTCACAGTGCTTGGGCACCCGAACTTGGTGTGATCGCACCTGTGGGCACGGGTCCACTGAGTCATGCATGCTCTTGCCAAGTTAAGTGGGTGCCCTCCTCTATAGAGTGCCAATGTCCCCACACCCGTTGCCCTCATGCGACTTTGGCGGGCGCGGCCCCAAGTTGTCAACAAGTTTGATGGGCACCCAGTTGGGCACTCGATTTGCCTTGGCGTGACGATGATAACTTGGGGTCCTGACACCCATGGTGAAAGGTGTTGTAGTCCAATTGAAGTTTTAGAGTTTAATGGTATGTCACAAGTTGCAACTCAAAACATGGGTTTTGTATGATGGGTTCCAATTTAGGCTTCTGGTAATTTACAACAAACATGAACAAAGCCTCGACGTAAATAGGAAATGAAACATTTTAGAGGACTAACCTTTTTGGTTATTTATCTTATTTTTCTCAATTTTCAAGTCATCTCAACCTTTACATATTGTACATTGGTTTTCAAGAGTCATTTAAATCCAATGCTTCCATCATCCCAACCTCATGCATTGTGAAAATAGTCAAATAATATTGACTTGGATTGGGTATGAAATGTTTGAATGAAATTCCTATTCAATCACATTCTTAACTTGATATATGAATCTATTATCTTTAGAGAACCAACGTGTTTTATAGTGGTTTTCAACACAACTATAAAATTCTACAAAACCTATTCATAAGAGAATTAATTTTATGATTTAACATAATCATCATTAACAAGAAATAGGAGGAAGAAAAGTTGCTATGGAGACAATTCTCTGTCTCATAAACCCTTCATGGACCTTATTTCAAATTGAAAATGGTTATACTTGAGTTTCCTAAAGCTAAACTGCATTTTTCTCATGTCTACCAACCAAATAATAGAACGTCACTTGACCCTTTTTTGAATTGTGGGCATTTTCAGAATTGGTCAATGTAACGACTATGCATAATACTATATAATATAGCTTGTTATGGTTACAAGCTTCATGCATTATTTATGGTGAATTTGAATTTTTATTATTATTTTAGTACACACTCTATTATCATCCCCAACCCATCATCCCTTGAAAATTTTAGTGGTGTGCTCTAGTCGTCAAGGGGACACATACCCCTGTCTCGAAACTAGTGAAACATAGATGTATACACAAGAATAAGCATAACATTAAGCATTTAAGCACATAATAAGACACTTTTTTTTTTTTTTTTTTTCCATTGAATATATATAAACCTCACACGTTCCACCCAACCATAAACTTATAGGCCTCATTGCTCTAAATTTCTCGATAGTGGGTCAGCCCTGAGCTAGGGCTATGAGTCCTTTGGGGAAAGGCATAACCTAGAGCCAACTATAGCCACAAAGTGAATACAAAATAGGTAGTACTAGCTAAGGTAGAAACTCTAGCCTCCTCCCTAAGTACAATATCACAACCCCCAACCTGTACACCTCGAGGTAATGCACCCCTTCTCCACTTCTATAATCAATTGGGGTGTGCCACTACCCTTCAATGGCTTCAAGAGCGGGTGTTAATTGCATAAAATTTCCTCTTGGAAAAAGGAGTTTTTGCTTCATAGATCTTGCGCCCATATCTACTAGACAATGATGCTACAATACCTATAAGATGTTGAGAAATTTGGGGGCAACAAGATAGGTGATTTCTCTTCTTTAATAACTGTTTGTGATGTGTTTTCACTTAAGTAGCTTCTTCTTCCATTTAATTATATTTAGTGTTCTTTTCATCAAACAACTACCAAACCATAAAGAACAATAAGATAAGAGGGCACAAGATGTAGGCGATCATCCAGGGCCAAAACCTCTCCACATGAGAGGAAAACCCACAAGAATTCTTCTCTTCTTATAGAACTTCATTTGATGAATTCCAAGACCAAGAACCTTGACCTAGACTCCTACAAGAACAAGTCAAATTATCTCCTTGAAGTGATTTCTCAATCCAAGTCAAACTTTCCTTTTAGTTGCTTCTACTTCACCTTTGATCAACAATTTGGACCTACAACCTTGACTATAATTCTTCTACCTGCAACTTTTGACCTTCTATAATTTTTCATGTGTGACCAATTAGGGTAGAGTGATGTAAATATCTTCTTCGCTTTTCTTATGATAATATCCTTGTAGGTTCGGCTAACAAGAATTATCCTTCACATGCGTATTTGAGCTTCTTTAAGGTCAATACCATCTTTCTTCAAAAACCATAATTGTAGTTGCATGTGTGAGAAGAATAACCCAAAAACAGATCTTGGAAGACTTCTATTTTTTCCTTTTTCTTATCCTCTTCCTTCTTCGCTTGATGTGGAGCTTCTTCTTGACTATAGATCAAACATATTTGTTCTTCTTGGATACTACTTTGAATGAGGCTGAGTCCTCCAATATATAGCCTTCTCATCCATGCTAGTAGGCCGACTTGACATTATTCCTAGGCTGACATGTCTTCTTGAAAGGCTGACTTGATTGTAGCACATAGACTTGGTCTTGGAGGGAAGTTTTGACTCTAATTTTGACTCAAATAATTCTCTTTACAACATGTAACATGCCCAAGAAGGGTCTTTCATATATGAAAATGACTCTCTTGACGTGTAGAATCAATGACAAGCCCTAGAATCTCTCAATGGGAGCTTGACCTATAAAATAAATTTCCTTGATCATGAAACCCATGCCACAAGAATAATAATAGTAAATTTATTTTTCTCTTTACATCAAACTCATGATTACATATGTCATTATGGAGACCGAACCTAGTTACATATTTCAATACTCCCTCTTAACTAGGGAGGTATTCATAAACCATACAAGGTACTTGGACATTCTCAATCTAAAGAATTCTCATAAGAAGAGTCAGATTGGTAACCCATATGCTTAGCATCATATCAACTAGCATTGTCACATAGTAAGGCCTTGACTAACAACTCTATCTCTCCACAAGATCAGAGCACAATGTTGGTGAGACTAATGATTGATAGACACCATCATCATTGTCTCTCAAGGCACATACCCCACTCGGGTGTTCATAGGGTATGTCCTCCCAGGACTATTCTTGTCTCAGATTCCTAGTCCTCAAATAATATTGGTCCTCTACAACTACTCTTATCTTGGATGCCCTATCTCATCCTCAAAGAGTATCAGATGGCAGATGCTTACCCAATCCTCCATTATTTCTTCCAAAGTGAAGACAAGAATGATTTGTTTATCTCTCCCTCTCAACTAGGGAGGATATACCCATTCATGTGAAGGATTGTACCCATTCCTATAAAAGGAATGTACCCAAGCTCCCTCTTATACAGGGACTTGTCCAAGCTCAACCAGGGACTTGCTTCCGGCAACTTTCTGCTCTAGGTGGAGATCATGGGACTATCAACTGCTTGTGGGGCTCCTTATTTTGATGTCATGAAGTTCATCTTCAACATTATGTATCTTTCATATTTTGGGACTTATTTGTAGGGCATTGGCCATCCATCACTCTCGTTCATGAACTATGTCATTCATGTCATCCTTTTCTTAACTAGAAGGTGGTCTTCTAATCCACATATGGACTTTCTTCATACAACTACCTCTTCCAAGTCATGCTTCCTTTAGGATATTTCATCCAACCACATGAGTTCTAGTTGTAGATAACATCTACAACTCTCTTTCGGTAGCCATGTATCAATCCATCTAGATGTTGTTCAAGAATAAAAAATGAACATCAAATCAAAGTTACCTTTTGTGATGGCCTTTCATCATGACATCTTGCTTGCGACATCAACATCCTTCACATTCATAAGCACATCTCAAAGAATTTCAATGTCAAGGGTTTCCTTTATTTACATACCTTATCAAGGTATTCATGCCTTCTCTATGGAGATTTCATGGCAAATTCTTCTAGTCATCGGATGCTGATTTCCTTTTCCATGTGACCATATTTGCACTTTTCATGATCTCTTCTTTCTTTCTTCACATATTTCTCCCCAGGACCTTTCATCCATAGTTTATTATTATTTGTTAACCACTTCATATTCCATATGAGGACATATAATGTTGATTTCATCTAGTCAATATGTGAACCATGCCTTCATGTATCTTTCCAATCAAGGAGATCCATTTTCTTTGATCATGCTCATGAGATAGAGCATTTACCCATGCAACCATATAGCAACATGACTCAACCAAAATACATGCATACATACCTCTTTCCTTCTTTTCGTCATCTAGGCTTCCTTTCCTTGCTTGAAAGTTCTACATTTTTCTGTCACCATACCCCATCCTTTTTAAACCATGAATCCCATCCAAGGTGGAATTCTTAGTGAGACACTTAATTTTCCCAAGAGAGGTGAACCTTCTAATGAAGATTCCAACGGAGGATCTTTATTATCCTCATCTCGCAAATGCTCCTTTTTAATGATGATGATGTATGATGAACTCTATGCTAGATGACTTTCTTTTACCCATAAGTACTACTTATTCTTTTAATGAGGTTACCAAGAGGCACTTATTTTCTATGATGACTACTACATCTATGTAGATTTCCACTTCAACTATCTTTCAAGCCTCAATAAATATGTCACGAGATATTACTTTAATCTTATGCTTCTAATATAATTTCATCTATAATATGATGCATCCTATCATACTTTATAATGCTTTCTATCTGACTGTAATTCTTTAACCATGGTAGAGGTATCCCACCTTCTACTTCTCCTTGTTATGAACCAATAATCCATAGTTCTACAATTACATCATGAATAGTGCTTGAGGGTCTAAGGGTTCGTATAGTTCCCTCCTTCCATCATGCTTCTCAAAACAAAGGATCAACCTATTCATCTTTACTTGTTGTACCTGCAATATTTATTGACAAGTAACCCAAGCAAAGTATATGATACCAAAACATGATGTCAAGTTATATTTTTAGAGTTTTCATGTAATCAAGAGGTCATCCTAGGATTTCTTAATTTCAAACCCCAGACCATATGATTTTCTCTTCATGTCATACTAGGGTTTATCCCATGCCCTAGAATCCTAACAAACCCTACAAATAAGAAAACAAGTTCCTCAAGATCAAGGTTTCTAATTACTATGGTTTCTTATGAACGATTTATAGTTCAAAATACAAACCCTAGAACCATAACTTCAACCCTAAAACATCTTATGATGTACTATTAAAACAAAATATCCTACATACCTCATGTTTACCTACCTATAGTGTTCTTCACTTTCAGATACCACGATTCCTTCATAAAGGCACTGCACTCTTTTGTTGACCTTTTTCATTTTCAAGACTTCCTTTAACCAGAGATATTACTACTTCTCCAAGAGTTCCTTTAATATATGGTATGATTGTAGTTCTTCTCTACTATCGTGATGGCTATAAGACTTCTTCATAATGGAGATTCTTCTTGTTGTACTTATTTATTGTCTGTAGTTCCTTGGTTTAACTTCTTACCAGAATGTATAGATGATTATGAAGGAAATTCCATTGGAAGGTCAAGTTTGATTGATTGTGTTACAGAGAACAAGTATATATGATTGGTTCCTGCACTCTTAGTGCCACAAAGATTTGATTCACCATAAACTCGGGTTTTGCAAACAGCGATAGAAATATGAATTATCTCCATGAAGTTCTCGGTCTACTTGAGGAGTTCGATTCTTCTCTGAGGATGCCTAGAAATTAGGCTTTGTGGTTCCTACAAATGATTTGGTGATGAAAATAGTCTTCTTCTTCAAGGTTCAGAGGTTCAATCTTCTTGCTTAAGGATTCATACTACTTTTAATATCTGAATTATGCCTCCGGCCTCCTAAAATAATGATAAAGTATCCCTAAGAAATCACTCTAAACAGTTCGAAGGTCTACTTACTTGGTCAAGGAATGATATTGTAGCCAAGAATTTGTTTAACTTTGGAATGAGTTTCAATGGCTTGAGAGAGAGATATAGTTCGCTAAAACTTCTTTTCTATTTTGAGATCAGACCTTGAGAATTTTGTGCCCATAATTTTATCAAGCCTTCTACTTGAACTTGACCCTTGAGTATTCTTGAAGATTAGATGTCCTCTTTGATGCTTTGACTTTCATTGATACTATTTTTGATGTATTTATTCAAGCTTCCTTTCCTTATCTTGTCACCTTAGCTCTGACACCATGTTGAGAAATCTAGGGGCAACAAGATAGGTGATTTCTCTTCTTTGATAATTGTTTGTGATGCGTTTTCACTTAACTTAATCAAATTATTCTTCCATTTAACTATATTTAGTGTTATTTTCATCAAACAACTACCAAACCATAAAGAACAATAAGATAAGAGGACACAAGATGTAGGCGATCAATGAGGGCCAAAACCTCTCGACATGAGAGGAAAACCCACAAGAATTCTTCTCTTCTTATAGAACATAAATTGACGAATTCCAAGACCTAGAATCCTCCAAGACCAAGTCAAATTTCTCCTTAAAGTGATTTCTCAATCCAAGTCAAACTTGCCTTTTAGCTACTTCTACTTCACCTTTGACTAACAATTTGGACCTACGACCTTGACCGTAATTTCAGCTTCTTCTACCTGCAACTTTCAACCTTCTATAATTTTGCACGTGTGACCAATTAGGGAAGATTGATGTATATCTCTTCTTCGTTTGTATTATGCTTATCTCCTTGTAGCTTCAGCCAATAAGAATGATCCTTCACATTCACATTTCAGCTTCTTTGAGGTTTGTACCATCCTTCTTTAGAAACCATAATTGCAATTACATGTGTGAGAAGAATAACCCAAAAACAGATCTCATAAGACTTCTATTTCTTTTCCTTTTTCTTTTCCTCTTCCTTCTTCACTTGATGTGAAGCTTCTTCTTGATTATAGATCAAACTTCTGTGTTCTTCTTGGATACTACCTTGAATGAGTTCAAGTCCTCCAATATATAGGCTTCTCACCCATGCTAGTAGGATGACTTGACATTATTCTTAGGCCAACATGTCTTCTTGAAAGGCTAACTTGATTGTAGCAGATCGACTTGGACTTGGAGGGTATTTTGAATCAAATAATTTTCTTTACAATATGTAACATGCCCAAGAAGGGTCTTTCATATATGGCAATGACTCACTTGACTTGTAGACTCAATGACAAGCCCTAGAAGCTCTCAATGGGAGTTTGACCTATAAAATAAATTTCCTTGAGCATGAAACCCATGCCACAAGAATAACAATAGTGAATTTATTTTTCTCTTTACATCCAAATCATGATTACATATTGTCAGGCCAGGAGTAACGCCAAAAAAACTGATTCGTTTATTCCATTAGGTAGCTATTTGTTATATACATGAATGTGACCACTCAGTTCATCTTCTTGATGACTGTTCACATTCAAATTCTCCCAATCGCTGAGGATTAGGTGTCAACATTCCCCCCCTTAATCTAAAGGGATGTTGGTGAGTCCAAG
>APFE030940428.1:66292-83710 GCA_000404065.3 Pinus taeda
TAGATATATCTTTCAATGTATATGCCATAGAGCAATATTAAAAAATCACTGTATTATACCATGTTCATGCGCATTCTTGAACTGTAATTTACAGCGGTCAACCTCAGCAAAGCATTAAAGATATGAATGGTATACGATCCTCGACCATTGAGAAAATCACCAATTGATGAAAATGAACCGTGGGTGGAAACAAGTGTATTATAAATAAATACCAACAAGGGGAAGGAGACAAAACATTTTACAGACTCTTCCCAACAACTTATAATACCATTCACCATACCATTAAAGACAACAGCTTCAAATATGTATCGGGCAACGTTTAAAAAATGCCAGGCAGCTTTTAACATTCAATATAACATTTGTTATATACATGAATGTGACCACTCAGTTCATCTTCTTGATGACTGTTCACATTCAAATTCTCCCAATCGTTGAGGATTAGGTGTCAACACATATGTCATTATGAATATCGAACCTAGTTACATATTTCAACATAATATTCCCTTAGATATTCTACACCAATAATGTATATCCGTAGAAATAATGAGTGGGATAATTGACATACCTTCACCCCTCGCTTGGTAGTGTTGATTTTGACCGAGTCATCTATGGTAGACCTTGTTCTAGCTTCAAAAATCATACTCTTGTTGTCAATTCCTATACCCTAAACACATCACCAATCAAACAAAAAATATCTCATCTCCAAATGAAGAATTTTTAGTGAAATCATATCGATCCAGCTAGAACATGAGAATACATTCATATCCAATCGTCAAGTATAACATATCATAAGGATGATAACTATGTCTCCCCTTTGGAAGGGTCTTTTTATATAGGCTTCCCATAATTTTGGGAGGATGAATATGGACACCTTAGGGCCCAAATAATGCAGGATTGATGGCATGTAAATTAGGTGGATATAAGTCATGGATACATTTGATGGCATGCGAACCAAGAAATTGCAAGTCATACACAAGTTTCATGCTTAACTATGAGCCTTTTGTCAACCTATAATGAGTTTTTTGTTCAAGTTACATGCTCAATTATAACCTTTTCCCAACTCACTCATAATTTTCTTCTCAATTATGAAATTATTATTATTTCATAACTAAAATATGACAAAATAATCACTTCCTTGTGAAATAATTATGAAAAATGAATCAATTATGTAATTGCAGCCTTATAACATCTAATAACTTCCTTATAAGGCCTATGGTTGTAAATAAAAATATAACAAAAGGCCAGCTAGGAAGTCTTAGATTAGTGTAGCTACATAGTTCCATCTACCTTCAGTAGTATTCTAAGTGGCCCCTAAGCCTCACATTAGGAAATATTACTCAAACAATTCTCTCCTCGAAACTCTAGCTTTACCCAAGATGAGTAGGGAGAATATGCCTTAAATATACATTGAGGAATTCACAATAATTTACCAAGTCATGAGGCTCAATTGCATGAGTAACTAAGAATTATATCAAGTCAGTGCACGGAAATGTCTCTTTTCTTTATGTCCACTTTGTGAAGGTGTGATTTTTGATAAAGTAATTAGGGTTTCTCTCCCTTTGGAGAATTGGGATCCCCATGTTGGAATTTAGGCCTTACATGAGGTGCAACAACTTTATATATTTCGAAGTTTTGGGGAATGCACTGTAACAAGAGGCCCCTCAGAAAAACTTTGTGCCCATGTAAATAATGGTGGTCATGGCATGGAGGTATTTTAGACCAACTTTTATGAGGTTTGAACGGTGTGTTTTTACCTTTCCATTCTTCTTTTAGTGTTGGCTTGTCTAAAGGAACACACAATAAATTCCATAAAAAATGGTGATAATAAAAAAGTAGGGTTTTCAGAGCCAATGAGTAAATGTGCTTTTTGGATCATGCAATTCTCTTTACATAGAGATTTCATTCAAAGTCCTTTATAGGCTCCATCAAACAAATGGTGATAACAAAAAGTAAAGAATTTTAGAATGACTAAATATGCTTTTCGGATCATGAAATGCACTTTACATAGAGATTCCATTCAAAGTCTTTGAAATCCAACAAATCACCCAAGTCTAAATGACATAATCAAAATTTTATGGCTAAACCTTTGACGACATAAATATGTCCCTTGTAGTGTGGCAACTTAACCAAAGATACTGTATAAGATGTACTTTTAAAAGAAAAATATTGTTGTTGTGATTTTCAGATGTTACATTTAGTGATGAGTAATATTCTCCTTTATGAGGATTTAACCTCGTTAGCGCACAAAATGACAGTAAAAATTTATGGCTAGTTGAGAAAAATCAGTTCATTTGTTATCCATGGGTTTCCCCCCTTCTTCTTATTTTTCGTATTCTCTAACATTTCCTTTATTCCTCATTTTTACTTCTTTCTAATTCCCAAGTCTTTCCCATTTGTTTGTTTAGGAAATGTTGCCCACCAAAAGTGGGGACCCCTAGGAGAGCTTCATTCCTAGTCATCTTTTTCAGCCGACAATCATCAACCCCTAAGAGCCACCCTTAGCTGATGTGATCTGCTTCTTTATCTTCGCTCCCTAAATCAATGGTATGTTTCCTTGCCCATCTTTCGAGAGCATATGTTTGGGCATGGATTATTGGGTGACTTAGAAGAAGGAAGGGATTTGATTGTGGTATTGTTCCCTTACCTTAAATGGGGAGGTTAATCTTAAATCCTAGTCCTGTGAGATCTCCCTTACAAGCCCTATTTCATCATTTTCCTTCTATGGGTCCACATGCCCACTGTATCCATAAAACACTGACACACCCCCTCCCCTTGTCCACATATTTGGGTCAGGCCTGAAAACATTTCCCCATAGGTTGATGCAGCTAAAACAAAGATAAAATCATATCACAACCACAAGCAAGAAACGAAAGAAAAATAATATAATAAAATGCAAAAGATGGTTGGGACATTTAATATAGCATGTGGGAAAAACAAAAACATTATCTCTACCCCTTATCATGGCCATCACCTTGGATCTTAGGGCCCCATGAATGTCTCCACATCATTAAGGAACCCACACACATCCGAACCCCTGGTAGGTGTTGAATTGCCTCAACTTAAGGGGGTAATAACTACTTTACATCATACATAAGGTGCTCTCATTTCTTGGAGTCCTAAGTAATAATTCGAAGAAAAATCATGAGAAGGCAAAAGGCAAGTAAAGAGGGGTGGAAAAACAATGGTCGGGGTAACTCATGTATCCATGATTTCTCCCTCCTAAATCTATATACCCAATATGTGGACATCCCTCATTATTTCTATCCTTGAGCCCATGGAATTTGTCCTTGAGACCCTTGTGTCCCCATCTATTTCATCATCATTCATATGCCACCTATCAATTGAAGGATGTAGTAAGGACCTGTCTTTCCCCTTATGGGATGGGAACATCTAATAGGGTTGTTTATTATCCACTCCTACCTAGGGATGTAACACTATTATGAGATCAAAGCCCCAAATATGGAAGAGGAGAGCCATACAAAGTCTCAATGTGCCATTGTTTAATAAGTATGGTTCACTTAGATGCACTAATGAATTATTGTACCTGATGGTGACGATGCAACACTGGACATTATATGTGATTAGGAAGTGGTTTCGTCATGGGATGGGAAACTTAACTGGGGCCTAAGTCCAATAAAGAAGCATATGACACCCTTTGGGTGAAGCATTGAGAGCCATGGGTCTCCTATACTTGTAGAGAATCATTAATTCATCCCATGGGCACTTACAACACCACAACAGTCTGCACTTTGCTCAATATTATTCATGAGATGATGCACTTGGACCAACATGCCCCTAGCTAGCTTAACAATGTACACATGGTTTGGCAGCTGATTTGAGGCCCAGACGAGGATTACCTCATCCTTATAGATATGGGAGGGCTAGCACCATTCTCCAAGCCCTCAACAATGGAGACCCATTTTGTGCACCAAACACAACAACTAGGGTCCACTTTATGATTTGCATGAATGTCTAGGGGTCAACCCCTAATAGATGATTTATGGAGCCCTCTTGACTCACTTTAGTACAAGGAGGGCTCAATGCATGCTTCCAAGAGGCCCATGTAATGATGATGTCAACATTTCGACCCTCTTGTGGATTTATCTTTATGATTTTACATTGGCTATGTTGAAAATAGTAGCGAGAAATGTCCCTTGATTTGTGCCTTAATCAGAGGGACCTCAACGATTTCTTCCTCAACATGCTCAAATTATTATAAGTTAGGAATCAATTCCTATAAGTTAGGAGCTAATACCTATAGGTTAGGAAAAATTCCTAAGGTTTAGGATAAGTCCCTACAAATTAGGACAAGTTCCTTAATTTAGGATTGTTCTTAAATGTTAGGATGAGTTATGAAGAAATTAACTTATGTGCAAAAGTGGAAGGCCAAGTTTATTGCTTCTAGTGTGAGTTAATTTGGGAAAAGTACAAGTGATTGAATCTCAAGTTCTAGAATTGAGGTGAGATGAGTTGCATGAGTTAGTTAACTCAGTTAACTCATCAATAAAAAAATCAATTCCTAAAATATAATTTTCCAAATTTAGCCATTTGAATTGCTTATAAGGAGTACAAAGGCACTCACTGTAATCATTCTTCTTGAGGACAAGTATTGTGTGTGGGCTCGTGAAAGAGCGGAACAAGAAGGATTTTGTATGCAAGTTGGTAGAGAGAAGTTTTCCTTGGGAATTGCACTAGGAAATAGTAGGAAATTGATATTAAATAGGAGAAGCCTATGCACTAGGATTTAGGAGTATTTATGCTAGGAAATAGGCCTCCATGATTGTGCAAAGGAGATGGAATGAAGATTAGGTTCTTGCTGGTGTTTCAGCTTAGTGCAAGCAGAGGAAATCAGATTGGTTTCTATTGAAACAAAGTTGTATTGTAAAAGATCTATTGCTCAGTATTCTATCAATAAAATTCTCATACAAGTAGTGGGTTTTCCTAGTTGGGTTCCCTAGAAATATTGTGTTTTTATAGTGTGATTGTATTTATTCTTGTTCCTATTCCACTGCAAAATTAGTAGATAATTTTTAAGTCTATATGAAAAGAAATTAGTTTCATATTCTTCATATTAGCAATTGCAGAATTTCGTGGATTTTTTACATGGTATCAGAGAAGTTAATAGAATCTACCAACACATAGGTTTCAGATTTGAGAGATGTACACAATAAGGTTGATATATCAAGATAGACTTGATGGCACCTCGAAAATTGGTGTTTGGAAAGTTCAAATGTCATTCTTGTTGGACGTGTTTGGACTGAAGGATTATGTAGAGAAAGGTGTTACAAAACCTTCAAATCCAAACTAGTTATGATAGTTCCAAAGAGAGACGTCCAAAGCCAAGAGGATGATCCTATATGGACTCCAGGATCATATAGTTATACATGTTTATGGTAAGGATACCGCAAAGGAAATGTGGGATGCTATTGTGAAGTTATACCAAGATCCCTTTGAGAATTGTAAAATGATTCTCAAGGAGAGGTTGAGGGTCACCAAGATGCAAAAGGGCAAGAACATAACTTCTTATATCACTAGAGTTCATAACATTTTTTATGAGCTAGCTGCTATAGGAGAGAAACCATAAGACATTGAACTAGTGCGAGTTGCTATAAATGGGTTTACCGAGGAGTGACCTACTTTTGTTCAAGGGATTACTAGATGAGATAAATTGCCAAATTAGGAACGCTTGTGGAGTGATTTCACTCAGGAGGATCTTAGACTCAGTCTTGTCAAGAGTAGCAGTGGTAAGGGGTCGAAGGTTGAGAAGGAGGGCAAAGGTAAAGCTAAGCGCAAGAAGGGCCAAGGAGAGGTCGAGTCCAATGAAAAGGGAAAGAAGAAGGATCTAAGTAAGATTAAGTGGCTTCCATTGCCACGAGTTTGGACACTATGCCACTAAGTGTTCTAAGTGGAAGGAGTCCAGTAAGGATCATGTAGCTAAATCAACAAAGGTAGATGCTTTTTCTCCCTAGTTCAAGAAAGATTTCTCATTGATTTATTACATTGCAAGCTCAGTAGACAAAAATATCTGGTATATTTATTCAGGAGCATCCTTCCACATGACCCAGAACAAGAAGAGTTTCAACCACATGAAGGGGAAGGAAATATAGGTTCAGATTGATATGGGAGATGATGCTCAACATGCAACTAGAGGAGTTGGTACTGTCAATTTTTAGAGGGAGTCAGGTAATCCTCTTCATCTCAAAGATGTTGTCTATGTTCGAGGATTGAGACAAAATCTTGTTTCAGTAGCTACCCTTGAGGACAAGGGATATGATATTATCTTCAACAAAGGTAAGGCATACTTCCAACACTTAGCTTTTGGATGTAAGAAGAAGATAGGTGTGAGGGTGAAGAATATCTATAAGTTGCAAGTAGAGGTAGGTGCAACCTTGAGTAGCAAGGTAGTAGAGAAGTGGTGTTTGAGAAAGAGAAGGCTCTCAAGATGGAGCCTCAACTAGTATCTCAATTTCAGTCTAAGCTAGTTCGTAGTTGGGTTGACAAGCAGGATGATGAGGAGAATAACCGAGGGTGAGTGGAGGAAACTGTTACCCACCACTTGTGGGTAGTATGCACCGGAGATATTTTTTTCTCCTAGATGGTCCTTAGCCAGCAACAAACAACCCCTTGCAACTCCTAGATAGATCGACGTGCCATTTTCTCTGCCACCTGAGCCAACCATGTGATCCCTCCCCCATCTTTTATGAATGTATGTTTGAAGGTGTGCTTCCTGACCCCAAAGGTATGGCTTTCCATTGGTATAGTTGAGTAATTTTCCTTATTTGTCATGGGCACTTTTAGGCATGAATTGGTGGGGGGATTCGGCAGATTGATTAGGTTAGGCCTGTATTCTTGTCTCCATTTCCTTATTTTGTGGTTACCCTTGTACCCTAGTCCTGTGAGATCTCCTTTATTGGTCATTAGCTTTGGGGATGGAACTACATGGTAAATCCCGATTTTGGTTGCATGGTTTCACTTCCCAACAACACCTACATTACTTCCCTTCCACTCATTTTAGACCTATTCATATTTCTTCCCATCCGGGTCCACATGTGCCCACCGAGTCCACATAGAGTTATCCTCACCTCCCCTTGTCCACACCTTGGGTCGGGCCTTGGAACGATGCCCCAGAGGTTGATGCAACTAAACAGAAAATAAAAAGCATAATTTGGCCACTCTTAATAGGAAATGTACCAAAAAATGAAAAAGATATCTAGGACACACAAATTTAGCACATGGGAAAAATCCAAACAAGAGCTCTACCCCTTATCCATGGCCATCACCCTGGTTCCTATGGGTCCTAGATGAGCCCCCTCCCAACATTAAGGAGCCCATGATTTTCCCAACCCCTGGTGGGCGATGAACTGCCCCACCTCAAGAGGGTATCCACTACTACATATTATACATCATGCTCTCCATCCCCTGGAACCCAGAGAAATTATGAATCTGAAGAAATGAGAAGAACCTGAGTGGTATGAAGTTCACTCTCTATGGGAAAGGTATGATCAACTGAAGGTGGAATCGAGTCAACCATTTTCTTAACCGATGGTTGTTCGGGAAAGGAATCATGGGATTCACGTTTAGAGAGAGTGGGATTGACTCAAGACGGATTCTGATCAATCACTTCATCAACTAGTGGAGAATTAGGGTAAAGATTCCGGTACCAACCGAGATTCATGGCTAAGAAGCTATAATGTTTTCAAATACGTTTGAGGCTTCATCCATATATGGGAAAATGTGAATAGGATGATTCCCTTCCCATAACCTATAGGGGAACTTAACTTTACCCTTCTTCCCATGAACCTTATGATCACTAGTCGATGGTTTGTCACCCACATGATATCCAGAAGTTGATGGAAAAGGTTGATGTGAGCGTATGGACCATGCTTCATACTAGGAAAATCTATAAGAAGGTGATCAACCTTACATAGCTTGCAAGATAATTTTACTTTGCGAGGCTGATTGGAAGACTTTTCCATATTAGTTGCAATGGTAGTAATGGTTTCCCCCTGCTTATTTTGCTTCTTCTTCTTTGTCATTTTCTTCTTCTTCTTAGCCTCCTAATTACTAGAATCAAGACTTTCACGAGGCAAGAAGGAAGAAAGGGATGAAGAAATAATAGGTGAAGAAGGAAAAGAGTCAACTTTAGGATCAACTTGAGGTTGATGTTGTTCAGGTGGAGGAGAACTTGGTTGAGAAGTAGTTTGGACATTCGGAACCAAAGAGGTCGAAAATAACCAAACTGACAAACCAATGGTAAATATAGGAATGGACAATGTTTCCATATAAGGAGCACCAATATTTCCAAAATAAGGAAAAAAAACTAGGATTCCTGTCAGAGGGGTTTCCTTGATTGGTATACTAAGGAACTATCGCCATTAGTCTCAACCTAAGATCCACTAAGGATTTGTTCCACGGTGAGGATGTTGTTCTGTGATCAATTAATTTATTTTGGAAATTAAAGACACAAAATAAAACAAAACATGGGTAACTAGGTAGATAAGGATTACCAAGTCTCAGTGAACTATAATATACCACATTGGTGAACCAAGGATTTATGTATGAGCAGACGACCTACCTGAATGTTGTGTTCATATTCGATTACCTATGATGGGACAACAACTTAGTGGGGACTTCCAAAATATACCCAGAGGTACGTGGAAGCATAATCCGTAGTAGTGTTGTCTAATTCGTAATCATTTGATGAGAGAATTCCCATATACTTATCATGCATGGATCACGATCCGATATACTTGAAGGTACGTGGAGAAAAATTTGATACACTTATGTACGTGGAAGGAGATATCACCGTCGGAATGAAACTCTGAAAAAAATGACAACCCCTATGTTTAAAGACACTGAAACACGTCTCTAGCCTAGACCTCTATGTGTGTCGTTAAGTTCCAAATACTCCTTAGGTTAATTGAGTGAATTTTAGATTTTATCTTGAATTATGTTTCGATTTTACAAATCAAAAATTGATGTCACTTCAACATACCTATGATGCAACTAATATGACAAAAATAAGTCTTTTCATTTTTCTTTTAATAATGAAAGGCCAAACTAAATAGGGGAAGAAGAAATCAATAAACAATGAACAAACAAGTGATGCAACAATCGATCTTCTCAAATTCACTATTCTAATCAAAAGCAAAGGCCTATATGCAATACAAACAATTATTTTCTTTTCTTTTCTTTTAATGTTTCAAATGCAAAGAAACATATGAATGAGACTTGATTGTGGATGAAAAGAAACCACACAAACTTTAACTGTAATGTAAAAGTCACTTTTCAAATTCAACAATCAATCTATGCATACAAATTCGAATTGACAAGAGGAAAGAAAGCATGAAACAAAATCTTATAAAAAAGTTGATGACACTCATAGGTGATTAACACTCACACACAATTTACCCCCCCCCCCCCCCGTCGCGATTGAGGGGGATTTTATTTTGCAAAAATAAAATAAAAAACACTCAAAATTTTCTAAGAAACTGAAGCAAACCTCTAAATAATGAACAAAGGAAAATTCACTTAATTTCACACAAAATCAAGTGTTGTATTTTCTTCAAAGAGACATGAACACACTCAGAGACACAAGGAAAACAAGCTAGAACAAAGCGTATAAAAGAGAAAGACAAAAGAGGAATTTTTTTGCATCTAACAGGGGCTAGTGAAGGTGTAGAAAGGGCACTAGTGCTCTACATCATAGGTGCAGAGGAGGCTAGGAAGTGCTACAATGCTCTGTCTCCATACCAGGGGGAGTGTTGATAAATATAAGGCCAAGTTCTAACATAAAAAATAAAATGAAGCTCAATGAAAGGTCTACCTAGGGTTAATTCAGAATTGAGTGAGGAAATGAAGATCTATTTAATAGGTGAAACAATAACTAGGGACAAGAAAACCATTAAGGGAATGAAGCGATCCCCAGTATGATCACCAATTTGTTACGTAGAATTTACGACTACAGACATAAGTATCTACCCTAGACCTAGTGGACTGGTCTAGAACAACAAAAAGAAAAGAACATAAATTTCCCCTTAGAGAGATTGAAGAATGGCAAGAGGCTTACTTGGAATCTGTCGCAAGCTTTTCTCCCCTCTCATCTTGTAAGCTCCAATCGTAGCTCCGATTGCTATAATTAGAACCTGCACATACAATCAACACAAGCCAAAGATCTATGAAATCTATGTAGCATTATCCAATTACCCTATTCAATGGATCAACAAGGCATTGAAATATATGAATGTAAACAAAACATAACACATATAGGAAAGAAATGTACTCTCTGTATTGATATGAATGAGAGAGAGTTTACAACCAACAATAGTAGTTGAGATATCTCCCCAAGTTGACTTGTCCTTCCTTGTCACAAAGCACACCTCAATGTCACCCTAATGCATGAAGATGATGACTCTCTTAGATTCAAGGCAACAACATGAGAGCATGATCAGTGTCCAAAAGCCAACCCTGATGTTGTAGATGGCTATAAATTTATAGGAAAGGGATGGTAGTTTAGGAATTCTTATCCATTTACCAATCTAGGCTTGAGATCCACTTAATATGGGAGGATGAGATCAAAGGAAAAGAAGTGAAATATACAAGGTAGAATCAAATAGGATTAAAACCTCTTATCCAAGGTAAGTGGTTAAAACAACTCCTGGAAGCTTCTGGAAGAGGAAGCTTCGGGATCCTTTTTAATTTTCCCAAATTTCTAGAATCAATGCACCCCCAACAAGGGACAACCTGTTGCTAATCAACACTGGTGAAAAACTGAGAAACTTGCTGCTGAATGTAGGTCTTTAAAGGGGAAGGGTGCGCTGGACCTTAAAAGAACTGAAATGAAGTAGTCAAACCCAAAATTTCAGGGATTCAAAAGAGTCATGCTTAGGTCTTTTCGTAGGGATGATGACAAGGTGTTCACGGATAGTGGTTGATCTAGTTTATAGGTCTATTGATCATATGTGACAAAATGGTCTATAACGGATACCAATGTAATATTCCTACTAGGAAAATACAAAAAATAACAAAAACAATGAATTGATTACAATTATGAAATTTAGAGACACACAAGCACAAATATTAAACACTAGAAATATGAGCCAAAATCATGAGCCATTGTATTAATAATAGGAAATATGGCACAACAATGAGAGTAAAATAACCTGGTCTTTCTATTGCAAGCTTAAGGAAAAATCCAGGTGTCAAAGTTGGCTCAAATGCTAGTAGTTCTTCCCACTAAAACTGCACCATGCTATGAAGTTTTCTACTGCTTTTGGCTAGAAAGGAACATATGTTTCAACCCTCTAGAATGCTCAAAACATTCTAAACATTTAACTGCAACCTCCTCTCAATAGACCCATAAAAACCTAGAAAGGGTTTGGGCTCCTTCCATCCAACCCCAGAATCCCTAAAAAAATGTTAGTGCCTCCTATAGACAGAAATTAGCACCCTTGGAAATATTACTACAAAATATGCACCAAACTCCCTGAAATTTCTCCCCAAATTCACCTATGAAATTCCACCAAATTTGGCCCTAATTTCCTTTGCCTCCACACCACAATAACTCAACTCCCCAAATGCATGTGCAAGCCTAGCCATTAAACCTTTGCATAGTCCCCTGAAGGAAAAAAATCGTCTTATAAATTTTCCATGGATTCAACCCTGCAAACCACCTCAAATCTCTTGCAAAATTTCTGAACAAAGCTCCTCTTATTTCCCAGAAACCAACGTGCAGTGTAGCCGCTCAACTAAGTAATTTGTATTCCCTCAACTATGCCCAGTATACACACAGAACAGGTTGAATACCCCAGTAAAAAACTCCAGAACAACTCCAAATTGTAGCAAGGTCTCCTCTAAGGTGACACTCAAGGTTCACCGAAGAAGGAGTTGGAAATTCCTGCCTGGAAATTCTCTTGTGCTAGGAAGCACCATTTGACTTGGCTAAGCAGCTCAAGCGAACAATGGTTCAATTTTCAAATTGGAAAAATACCACAAAATGAAGCCCCTCTCTTCTATTTATCCTTGTTTCCTTTTATCTAATATATGAAATAGGATGCTAAGTCTAATATATGATTTATCATGGCAGAAAATGCATACCAACATAGAAAGCTCAATCGGAATACCTAATAAATAGTTACTTTTGATGCATAAGAGTAGGGGGAAGTTACACATACTAAGTGAGATGACATACCCTTGATTAGGAGTTGATTATTTTAAGTTAGTTGGACAACATTTCTGTTGTACAACAATTCCATATATGCAAATAAGCAAAAAATTCAGAAATACCATATTTGGAGTGTCTTAGCAACAACTTAGAATTGTGGAAACACACTAGAATAAGGTATCCTTTGGTGCGTGAGCTTAGGGGATGAAACACAAGTGAAATGCAACCAAACTATGAGTAAAATTCAATTAATTAACAAGTAATAGCAATCTGATTCAAATTTGCATGAAAAGGGGTTCCAATCCCCTTAGGGTCAAAATTTAAAAATGGCCTAATTAAGGTTAAACTTTTTGCAACACTTAGGGAATCTTTAAAAACTTGTAAACATTAACAATATGCAATAAAAACACTTCATAAATGAAACTATGGCTTTAAGGGTTAGAAACAACCTTCCTTGCATAACTGTATTAAATGAGCCTTAACAATCCTTGAAAATATATTGCTATAACCAAATTTAGAATTGTGATGAGATCATGCAAACCAGTTAAATGAGCCTTAACAATCCTTGAAAATATATTGCTATAACCAAATTTAGAATTGTGATGAGATCATGCAAACCCTCAAAATGATGTTAAATTAGCCTTGAAAGTACAAAACAAGAGTATTGTTTTTTCTTGGGTCTCTAGATCAATATGGAACATGTCCCAAAAAAATAGCCAAGATAAAAAATATAATCCATCAACTTTGTTCTAAGCAATAAATGAATTATTTTCCTTGGTTTACTTTTTATTTTTGGTTGTTAGATATTTTTAGTTTTCTATTTTTTAATGTATTTTATTAAACGAAAAAGAAAGGAACACAAATTTTGTGAAATATGGTTGGTTGTTGGATTAGGTATTAGGTGCCTTATCTCCACTAGGTCATTTGGGGTTAAGGTGAATGTCCCTATTATGTTGGTTGTTAAACACTTGTGGATTTGAGAAAATAGGTAGAAATGGTATGACCCTATACTTGACATTTCCTGCAAGATAGAATTTTTGGAGGTGAGATGTTAATTCACAACGAGTATGTTGATGTAATGGCCTTGAGACCTTTGTTTACCAAGATTCGAGGTTTTTCAAAATCTAGTTTACCCGGGTATTGTTACCACTTGGATTAGCGATCTCAGCAACGTTCGAGCAAGATGCTAAGTGGTAAGCACATAGGAGATGCACTTGATGTCACCTCAATGCACTTTGTTCTCACTTTTGGCCAATTCCTCCAATGCCATGGGGTTAATCCCAATTTGCACACTTTTCACCAACAAGCATAAGAGACAAATTCCTAGAAACACTAAGCATGATGAAGATTAGGAGTTAAATGAGACAAAATGCTAACTCTGATATATGATTTTATAGTTGTAGAAAATAAACCAATATATAAAGTTGATCTGAAAATGGAATGTACTTGTTTAAGGGTGCAAGTTATCCATTTCCCATAATTTCAAATGTGAGTTATACACTCCAAGTGACCTCTAAAAATGTGAAAACTTCGTATTTCTTATATAGAGATAGACTGTAGGGGCATTCACCGGACATGTCACCTCTAAAGAGAGGATGAGCTCCAGAGGCTACCTGGCCCTCTACAGGCTCTGCCTAAATTAATAACAAAGTAAACACTTAGAAGTCTTTGACATACACATACTTGAAGTTTGATGTCTTGTGGAATAAGACAAATAACTTTCTGCAGCTGAATAGGTGATTATGTGTGTATGCAAGTTATGTATATTTTCTGTTTAACACTATATATCAGTTTTGTTTAGCATATCATCTTCAGCAAATAAAGACATCAAAATGATAAAGCAGTTCACCCCTTCTGGGCTACATCTGCTAGACCAAGCCACTCCAACTAGGCTTGTCCTCTTGTATTAAAAATGCTACAAAGGCTAATACAAGAATATGAGTGTCTCAAAAGAAATATCTGACTGTAAATACAGAATTAGAAGATAGGAATTAGCTAAATGTGCTCTTTCCCAAGCACTAAACAGTGAAATTGTACCTGATACAGTACTTTCCCCAATTGACCTTGGTGGCCCTTTAGACTTGCATGGAGAATTTCGAGGTGAAGATGACCTAAATTGGTTGTGAAATCTCTGCCATTAGACTCAGAAGGTCGAAAATAGCAAACATAGGCTTTTGAATCACCAAAAATGGATGAACACAACCCCCAAACAGCTCAAGCACTTAAATGGCCCTAGTGGCCCTAAAAGCTTCCCTGAAGCTAAACAGTGAGAAGAATGCCTCAATAGGAAAAAAGAGTTGTAGAAATGGATTCATAATGCTGAAAACCTTTAGAATGGACCTTCGTTCCACATTCAATGGCTGCACAATTCCCAATGCAGCTCCCAAACTGATTTGGCCTTAGTGGCTCTTGGAACTTCCATGAAGCTAAAACACCTGAAAACGACCTCAGATGGCTGTGAAACCCATGCCAATGGCTCCAGAAGGTCGAAGAGATCCAAAATAAAAATAAAAAATTCGTCCAAAATGGACTTTCCTAGCCAAAGTTATGGCTCATTAAATTTTCTCCAGTCTGCCCCTAGAAAAATTCTAGTTAACTTTAGTTGGAGCCAGTTAGGCCCACCAAATATGGCGGGTCCGCCCAAATTTGGCACCTCCACCAATGCTGCCGCTATAAAGACTGGCAGCTAACTCCTCATTCAGCACGCATGTGACTGGGATAAGTGGCTGGAGGTTTGTATCGGATTCCGTGCCGACGGTTAAGGGTTTAGGCCCACGGTTCAATGGCAGAGGTCACATGTATGGGGGCCGGCCGTTAGGGGCTGGCCCCTTTGGGGCTCCGCCCAAACCACGTTTAAACTTCATATAAACTTTCTGCCGCCATCCAAACAAGTCCCAACGATATGGCCTAACGGTAAGGCATGGGAGTGTTACAAGGTAGGTCGCGTGTTCAAACCTCACCCTGACCAAAATTTTGAACATATGCACATATATGCTGATGTCATCTCTGTCCACGTGGCAACCTCTGGGCTTGCCACGTGGCATCCTGACATTCGCTGCCCAAAAGGAATATTCCAAGGAATATTTTGTGGAATATTTTTTAAAAATTTTTTTTGAAAAAATTCAAAAATTAAGGGTTATTGGGCGATTTTGTTTTTGGCATAACTTTCTCATACAACGACCGTTTTTCAAACCGTTTGTGGCGCCGAAATCAGGAGGACGAGCTCTATCCGCTCGTTTAGGTTCAAACTAGTTCTGAGCACTTTCATTTTTGACCATTTTACGACACTTGGTCCTGAGCTCCTGATCAAAAGCTCACTTAGAATACCCTTAAAAGTGAGAAAAAGGTACAAATCCAAACTGATATGACCTACCCTTGATTACCTTGTGATTTTTTTACCTAATTTGGACAAGCTCATTCCTATCCTAATGGCAGAGGTTTTAGAACCAATTGAGGTCATCTTCACCTCAAAATTCTCCATGCAAGTTTAAAGGGCCACCGGGGCCAATTGGGGAAGTGGGTCAGCCCCCATTCCATATGCCCTTATGCCCAAAACCATGGGTCTAGACCCTTAACAGCTGGCGCGAAATCCAATGCCAACCACCAACCCGAATTTTTTGCTCACATGGCGGAGTTAAATTGCAGTTAGCTAGCGGTTATGGCAAATTTAGCGAATCTGTTGGCGGTGGTGCCAAATTTGGCGGTCGCTCCAAATTTAGTGGGGTTATCTTGCAGTTAGCTAGTTTTATCTGGAGTTTTACTAGGGCAGACTGGAAAAACTTTAATGAGCCATAACTTTGGCTAGGAAAGTCCTTTTTGGACGAATTTTTTATTTTTATTTTGGGTCTCTTCGACCTTCTGAAGCCATTGGCACACGTTTCATAGCCATTTGAGGTCGATTGTAGGTGTTTTTGCTTCGTGGAAGTTCCAGGAGCCACCAAGGCCAAATCAGTTTGGGAGCTGCATTGGGAATTGTGCAGCCATTGAATGTGGAATGAAGGTCATTCTTGAAGGTTTTCAGCATTCTGAATCCATTTCTACAGCTCATTTTTCCTGTTGAGTCATTCTTCTTACTATTTAGCTTCAGGGAAGCTTTCAGGGTCACTAGGGCCATTTCAGTACTGGAGCTGTTTGGGGGTCGTGTTCATCCATTTTTGGTGATTCAAAATCCTATGTCTGCTATTTTCGGCCTTCTGAGCCTAATGGCAGAGGTTTCAGAACCAATTGAGGTCATTTTCACCTCGAAATTCTCCATGCAAGTCTAAAGGGCCACTAGGGCCAATTGGGGAAAGTACTGTATCAGGTACAATTTCACTGTTTAGTGCTTGGGAAAGAGCATGTGTAGCTAATTCCTATCTTCTGATTCTGTATTTACAGTCAGATATGTCTTTTGAGACACTCATATTCTTGTATTAGCCTTTGTAGCATTTTAATACAAGAGGACAAGCCTAGTTGGAGAGGCATGGTCCAGCAGATGTAGCCCAGAAGGGGTGAACTGCTTTATCATTTTGATGTCTTTATTTGCTGAAGATGATATGTTAAACAAAACTGATATAAAGTGTTAAACAACAAATATACATAACTTGCATACACACATAATCACCTATTCAGCTACAGAAAGTTATTTGTCTTATTCCGCAAGACATCAAACTTCAAGTATGTGTATATCAAAGACTTCTAAGTGTTTACTTCGTTATTTATTTAGGAAGAGCCTGTAGAGGGCCAGGTAGCCTCTGGAACTCATCCTCTTTTTAGAGGTGACATGTTCGGTGAATGCCCCTATAGTCTATCTCTGTATAAGAAATAAGAAGTTTTCACCTTTTAGAGGTCACTTGGAGTGTATAGCTCACCTTTGAAATTATGGGAAATGGATACCTTGCACCCTTAAACAAGTACATTCCCTTTTCAGATCTGATGGTATCAAAGCCAAGTTGAGCATTTGTTTGTGCAAAAGGTGTTAAAGTAGTTTAAGAGATTGATTGTTTTATGTGTTGCAAATGGTTGCTTGAATAAGAAGCGATTTTTTGTTTGACATTTGGTTAAAGCTTGTCATTTGATTGACATCTTTGAGAACTCTTATTTGGAAGTTTCTTTTGTTTAATTGACCATTTACATAATGTCAACTTCTTCCACAAGTGAAGTTTCATCCTTCACAAAATTCTTCAATGATGACATGAAGAATGAGTTCATTAAGGTGAAGGACATGGTGCAGATTCTCATTGAGGATCAAAGAGAAAGTGTTAAGCTTCATGCAC
>APFE030940428.1:84298-104104 GCA_000404065.3 Pinus taeda
GATGTGCAGTTAAAGGAAGCACCTTTGAAATGGATTGGTAAGAAATGGTTAGAATTCTTATCCAATTAAAGTTGCATGTCTTTTGATTGAATGCATTTCTTTGTTAAGGGAATGCAAGTTGCAAGATGAAAAAAGATGAGTATGATACTCACTAGTTTTGTAGCAATGTTTTTCATTTCAGCTCTTGTCACCCATATGTGTTTTTATTGGGTTGATGTACTTGTTGGTCTTTGCAAAAGAAGAGTTGAAGTTACACCTATACATAGATGTTGTAGGTGTATTTGTCGAACTGCATATAGTTCATTGTACATGATACATGCATAGGTGTTTGTAAATGTATCTTGTTGTTGGTTGCCTAGTGTTGCTTGTGAGCACACTTTTACATTGTCGATTGTGGTGCACATGTTTCATCGACTTGTGTCAATTGTAGCACTTATGTTGTTGACTTGTGTCAATTGTGGTGCACATGTTTCATCGACTTGTGTCAATTGTAGCACTTATGTTGTCGACTTGTGTCGATTGTGGTGTACATGTTTTGTCGACTTATGTCAGTTGTGTACACACTTGTTATGTTGATGGTTGAGTCCATTGTTTAGTATATTTCAGGTGCAGGGAAGGAATTTGGTGCAAAGCAGTGCACAATCCCATGAGCTGGAAAAGCATGCAAGCAAAGAGAGCTCAAATTTCAACATGGGTCTCTACTTCTTTTGAGAAGTTTTTACAGCAAGTATCCCAAGAGTTTGGGATGAGCATTGGTAGTACCTTCAGCATGCTACAGCCGGTAAAAGCCTTCTCATTTGGGAGGCAGCTCTTCTTCTGGAGCAGAGGTGCCATGGATGGGCATCGTGATATTTGGAAAGCCCACATGTTTAGAGGAAGATTTCAGCTTATATATTAGCAAGTTTCATTGCTGATTCCTGCAATTTCAGATTTGTCTGGCAAAAGAACTTGGTCGGGATTCGACGAGTACTTGGCTTATGCAGCGAAAAGTCACCATGACGACAGTTGGCAAGGCAGGACATTTTGGCATCAGTATGCTCTTTTGACTGAATGGAAGAGGATATTTCTGTTCCTCAAGTGCTATACAGTTTAGTTCAGAGATTCATAAGCTTTGGGGACCAAAAGCCTTCTCATTTGGGAGGTCTGATCAGGAGCTCAGGACCAAGTGTCGTAAAATGGTCAAAAATGAAAGTGCTCAGAACTAATTTGAACCTAAACAACTGGATAAAATTCGTCCTCCTGATTCTGGCACCACAAATGGTTCGAAAAACGGTCTCCGTATGCAGAAGTTATGCCAAAAACAAAATCGCCCAACGACTCTTAATTTTTGAATTAAAAAAAAATTAATAAAAAAAAAATATTCCACAGAATATTCCTTTTGGGCAGTGAATGGTAGGATGCCACGTGGCAGGCCCGGAGGCCGCCACGTGGCCCAAGGTGACATCAGCATTAATAGGTGCATATATGTAAAATTTTGGTCAGATTGTGAATCGAACCTACGACCACTCAAACAGCATTATACCGCTTTACCAACACACCAATGGTATAGGACTTGATATGCTAGTGGAGTTAATAATATTAAAAGGTTTAACTTCCTTTTGGGAATGAAGGGGGTCACCCCCCATTCCATATGCCCTTATGCCCAAAACCGTGGGCCTAGACCTTTAACCGCTGGCGCGAAATCCGATGCCAACCACTAGCCCGAGTTTTTCGCTCACATGGCGGAGTTAAACTGCAGTTAGCCGGTGGTTATGGCAGATTTAGTGGATCTGTTGGTGGTGGTGCCAAATTTGGAGGCCGCTCCAAATTTAGCGGGGTTATCTGGCAATTAGCCAGTTTTATCTGGAGTTTTTCTAGGGCAGACTAGAAAAACTTTAATGAGCCATAACTTTGGCTAGGAAAGTCCTTTTTGGACGAATTTTTTTTTGATTTTGGGTCTCTTCGACCTTCTGAAGCCATTGGAACAATTTTCATAGCCATCTGAGGTCGTTGGCAGGTGGTTTTTCTTCATGAAAGTTCCAGGAGCCACAAAGGCCAAATCAGTTTGGGAGCTGCATTGGGAATTGTGAAACCATTGGATGTGGAACAAAGGTCATTCCTGAAGGTTTTCAGTATTCTAAATCCATTTCTACAGCTCGTTTTTCCTGTTGAGGCATTCTTCTCATTGTTTAGCTTCAGGGAAGCTTTCAGGGCCACTAGGGCCATTTCAGTGCTGGAGTTGTTTGGGGGCTGTGTTCATCCATTTTTGGTGATTCAAAAGCCTATATATGCTATTTTTGACCTTGTGAGTCTAATGGCAGAGGTTTCAGAACCAATTGAGGTCATCTTCACCTCAAAATTCTCCATGCAAGTCTAAAGGGCCACTAGGGCCAATTGGGGAAAGTACTGTATCAGGTACAATTTCACTGTTTAGTACTTGGAAAAGAGCATGTTTAGCTAATTCATATCTTCTGATTCTGTATTTACAGTCAGATATGTCTTTTGAGACACTCATATTCTTGTATTAGCCTTTGTAGCATTTTTAATACAATAGGACAAGCCTAGTTGGAGAGGCATGGTCCAGCAGATGTAGCCCAGAAGGGGTGAACTGCTTTATCATTTTGATGTCTTTATTTGCTGAAGATGATATGTTAAACAAAACTGATATAAAGTGTTAAACAACAAATATACATAACTTGCATACACACATAATCACCTATTCAGCTACAGAAAGTTATTTGTCTTATTCCGCAAGACATCAAACTTCAAGTATGTGTATGTCAAAGACTTCTAAGTGTTTACTTCGTTATTTCTTTAGGCAGAGCCTGTAGAGGGACAGGTAGCCTCTGGAACTCATCCCCTTTTTAGAGGTGACATGTCCGGTGAATGCCCCTACAGTCTATCTCTGTATAAGAAATAAGAAGTTTTCACCTTTTTAGAAGTCACTTGGAGTGTATAGCTCACCTTTGAAATTATGGGAAATGGATACCTTGCACCCTTAAACAAGTACATTCCATTTTCAAATCAGTTGTGGCCATCTCTAAAATCTGGAATGAAAATCTCCCTCTTCCCCCTGCTCGGCTGCTGAATATGCTATTCACACTCCCTTTTGGTGTGAGAAGATCGGCTTGTAGTACTATCACCTGTAGTTGGAAATATTGGATTTCTAGACTAGAAACCCTCTTAGAGAAATTCTTTCTCTGTGTGCTCTTTCTCTTCTACCCGACACCGAATCTTCTCTAGCGAACTATTACAAACCCTTTGTGCCCAAACAAGAATATGATGTACGAAAATCTAAGTCGTTGCTACTCCTAGATGTGTTGCACTCGCGAATTTTTCGTACTTGTATGACTGTTTAGTATGAACTCGCGCAATCCTCGCAGTTGTATATAAAATAACTCACGTGGCTCTCACGGTTGTTCTAAGCTAACCAACCTGACTCTCTGAAAAATTTGTACTACACCTCCTTCTGAGCTTCATGTTTGTCAAATAAGCTTTGATACCATGTGAAAATTTGACCACCTAAAATTACATTGCAGAAATTGAAATTAATTCTTTTAAGTGATAAATTTATTATGCAATTTATTACTGCAGAAACAACAAATTAATCACACTGCAATATTCGAAAATAAAATTCCACAAAAGATAAACTAAAAACTAAGAAAATACTAGCACACACACACAAAATATGACACAATTGTTTTTGTACTAAAGTCCCCGAAAAAACCCAATGTGGGAAAACTAGTGCCGCAAATGAGGGTTTATTTTATTATGCAGTATTTGAAATCTGAGTATCATTTTTGGAAGCCTAGTTGGCTATCCAATCAATAAGAATTTGACATAAATTATTTGGAGAGAATATTCTCTCCCTCCATAAGAAAACCTCAACCTATAAAAACTGGCCATCAGCCCCTCTGCAACTTGATTATGCTTTTGATGATCTGTGCAGGTGTGTTGGGAAAAACTTCGTGATACTCGCAGTTGTTCTAGGAAAACCCACACAACCCTAATTTGTGACATCAGAAAAATCTGTGTGATCCTTGTTGTTGATCTAGGCTAGTTGCGTTGTGGAATACTTCAGTCACTCACTTTTTGCCTCTCTAGAATTGGAAATCCTTCTTCGGATCGTAGTCTCTACCTCTCTAAGACTTGCTACTCGATCTCTTGAGCTATTTAGATCATTGAGTCTCTACAAAATCTATTCTCCATCTACCCATCGAATCTTGCATATAATCTCCAATTGGGACTGCAACAACCAATATTAAATCTTTAATCAATGGTTGAGATTATTTCCTAGTCGATATATGTGAATTTTTAGATGATTCACACCTTTCTCAATTAATTTCTATTAATTAACCCCTTTTCCTAGGTTAGACTTGGGAAATTTTAATTATGGTCAATTAATTTAATTGAGCCATCTCTAGGTGGAATTTCCAGAATTTTTTTCTTCTGGGTTTTGGAGAAATCATGTGTTTTATCCTCTCCACAAAGTCTTGAGACTAGAACACTGTTGAACTGGTAAATCCCCTCTGCGGACAGAGGCGATCCCGCTAGCCCAACACGGGTCTAGCAACAATCACACAACGCTACAAGCAGGTTCCTAATTGCATAAATCAGAGATCGATCATGATGATCTACCTAGAATCCAACGCTAGTTGTTGTAGAAGAAAAGTCGTCCCCGTTCCTTTGATCTGGCTGGTCACGATCCTCATGCTCCTTATGAATGGACACCTGCACACACAAAGAACGATACAAATACAAGCGTAAAATCCAGCATATGCAATTATATATCGGTCAGACAAGATATAACTCAAATACCATTAAGAGACACATGAGTGGAACCATAATGATAGTCGTCTATTAATCAGTAAAAACAGAGAAAGATTACAACCAAAGGTTCTGACGTTGAACCTCCTCTGACTAGGCCAGTAGCTAAATACGCCTTGCAAAGTGACCTCTTCTCTCTCAATATTTTGGCAGCATAACCCGTCTATAGTTCTCAATTCTCACTATCACTCCAGCATAATCTCAGCACTCACAATAGCTCTAGCAAAACTAGTTGGTTTAATGCAGGGGGACAATCATTTATAGATGGAGGAGGAAGGAGTATGCATTGTATCAGGACACCTACTGAAGATTTAGCATTATCCCAAAATAGCCACTGAACTTGGTTGTCATGGATAAAAAGATGACACTCGACCACTTTCATGAGATTTTTCCCTCAGAGAACTCCATGAACAAAGAGGAAAAAACATATGAGTGCGCGCTGGCTAAAAATCATAACCAAATTTAGGTGGCGCGGGCTTTGCTCTATGACAGAGCGTCCATGGACGCGCCCTCTTTCAAGGAACTGAGTCATTGGCGCGGGTAAGACACTGTGGACCCACGCTAATGGAAAAAGGGCACTTTTTAGGGCTAATCTGCAAAAGGTGTCTTCAGGGAATTTGAAGTCCATACTCAGGAGAATCCAATGCAAGTGTTTTTAAGTTGTGTCACTGGTCACAGGTCCATAAATGTGTCCTCCAATGTGCGAAAGCAAGGGTAACAGGGACGGTGACCAACGGTGACAAATTATTGCGTAACATGTAATGTCGGCTTTAGAGATCTATCCATGGTCTGCGGATCATGGGATTGTATAAATAGAGCGAGGCTCTAAGTAGTTGTAGAGGAATAGAATTAGAGTGACCATGGAATAGAAGCATAATAGAAGGTCTAAGGGTAGAGTCGAGTCTTTGGGTTGTAGAGTAGGAGAAGGCTCTGCAGCTGAGTGCGCAGAGGCCTAGTAGTCCACAGCTGAGTGTGCGAACCCTTGTAACTGAGTGCGTAGGGCGAGTCGAGTTTGTAGCTGTTTAAGCATTAATAAAGAGAAGTTTTACATCAATTCTGTGTATTCCTATCATGTTTTCTATATCGAATATATTGGGTATAAATTGGATTTTTGTTGTCTATATGGTGCGTGAACATATTTGATTGTGTTGATTAAGTAAATGTGAGATAAGGTATCTATTTATGTGAAGTTAACTAACAATTATAAGAAGATAAGCAAGATACGCAGTGTAACTTGGGGAAATAGCAAAGATCATTGCTCTAGCAGCGTGAAAGAATATCAACCCCTAGTTAGGGTTGCGGGAAAGGTGATCCTAACAAATCGCGAAGGTCTCGCAGGTCAGGACAGTGCGCGAAGGTAGGCACAGTTGGATTAAATCAACCCCTCAGACATCTCCAGGGTGCGGAAACTTCGTTCCAACATCCCCCCATACTGCTTCAGGTGAGACTTCAGTCCACGCACTGCGGGCTGATGCCAAAAGGGACAGTAGTGTAGGGATTTGTTTGGCTCATTAACTCTGAACCTAGGTCAGGCCCCATCAAGCCAACAATTCTCCAACTTGCTCTCTCAAACACATTAATATGGGAGGTCTCTTGAAAATATGTTGACCTGGTTGAGGTTCCCTTCCCCATATTTGAGATGTAGATTTTGAGATGGAGAGTCTTTTAACTGACATGGATTTTCTTATTCCCTCGGTATGTGGAGGTTGCTTCTGAAGTGAAGTAAATTCCACTGAAATGTTTTGCTTCTTTCTATTACAAGTACAGAAAATTAGTCCATTGCAAAAACCCAAAATTTTAATAATATGGTGACAATGAATTGTGTCTTCTAGTGATTCTCCAGTATTCTTAGACTTCGCTGATATTGGATAGATCATGTCATTGCAACTTTCCTTGTTCATTTTTGGTTTACAATTAAACATTACATGCTCAGAAATGCTTGAGAAAAAATATTGTTGGTCATTAAGATAAGACAGACAACAAATGTAGATGGAACTTATAGATAACTTTAAATATCAAATTTAAAAACAAATTGATGCTTGATAAATGTGCTATAAAAGTTGCTAAAATATTTAATAAGTTATAATTTAACCCTTAAAGGAACTGGACTTGAGGTAATTTCGCTATCCTCATAAAAGGGTTACATCCAATTTATGTTCTCTCGAAAATTCCAACAATTAGAGGAGCCTTGCAGACACTACAGTGTGGGGATTGCAAGGACACTCTAAAAGCAAGGAATATACCAGCTCCTCAATCATGTTCATCATTTAGTACGAAGATAAATAGTGGTATGTTACACAAACTACTAAGAGGAAATTTTGAAATATGAGAAAACCATTGAACTAAATCATTTAACGAAATTTGCAACTTACCCCTGTTCTCAAATGCAAATATCTATTATTAGTAAAGTGCAGGATGGAAAATTTACATGGTTTCACAGTGGTTTAAGCCATAATTGAAAAGGTTTCTAGCTATTAGAAAAAATCACACAAAGCTTGCAACCCTTACAAAAAATTTACAAAACATGATAAGACAATATATATGTAGCATGATAATACTATATATCCAACATACGAACAATAGCCAAACAATAGCAAGAAAAATGCATTGCATCTGATGTAAAGGAACATATATATTATAGAAGGATAAGTGTAATCATGTATCCAACATCTTAGCCATGATATTAATCAAAATTAAGCTATCACATTCCGCATTCAACATCCTCAAATGGTTGAGATAGTAATTTCCCAAGTCATTGGTCTCACTCATAGATCAATTCAATTTCACTACTCTTCCAACATATAAAAGTGTTAAGTGAATTTTCTAAATACTCACATAGATTACTTCTACGCTTAAGCTTGATTTCAAAATCAGAATCAACCACGATTGATTGTGGGCACACAAAATAATATCCCTCTCCTAATTCTTCTCCATTGGGCATGACAAAATTTGGTTCAGTGTTTTTTATGTAACCCTTTGCAACCTTCACTCGACCATTAAAATATGTAAGTAAACATTTTTTCCTTTCAATCCTGTATTTGAAGGTAGTAATTGCGGTTGACCCCACAAATAAACAAATTATTGTGAGATTCCATAGAATAAGAAGATAATATTTAAACAAGTATATAAATTGTGTTTTTCAGTCACTAACTGAGTCATGAATATGTTTTCCTAAAGTCAATGGAGTTTGTTTTAGTGAAGCTTGAATAGGACTTAAGGAACTCTGCTAAAAAATAAATAGTTTGGATGAGATACCATGAAATGAGAAAATGAAGGGTTAGTCTACAAAAACAATGATTCATTAATTACGCATCCTACAACAATACAACCATGTTCATATTGATATTGTGCTTTTAAAATCCCAATCTTCAAAGATGGCACACATCAAAAATTGAATAGTCTACACATGTAATTCTTACATTGTTGGTTGATTCTAAATCAACTCGGCCATTTTATTTTCCCACCTCCGTGGAAGCTTTCCATTCCATTAATTCTTCAACAAATGCCTTCAATATTCCAAGTTCCTTATCTTTTTCTCTCAATTTTCTTTTGTATTATGTAATTTCTTCTTGTAAGCACGCTCTTTTCCAAACAAATTAGTTGGAGTAACCCTAAATCCAACCCCATGTATACAACCCTTTATCTCAAGCCCTAAAACTATTGCAATGGCATCTTCCTTTGTTGCATACACAGGAGACACTGAAACATTTTGTATCGATTCAATTTGTTTCTAGCAATGACAACATTTCAACAAATACATGTAAGAAACATCTTTGATATTTAAAAAAGAAAATTAAATAGATAAAAGAATAGGTTGGAACTTACTATTCTCTCTACACTAAATAATGACATTGGAGTGTCGTCCTTCTTTGTATGACATTTCATCCACACATCAGCCCTAGTTACAAGCATATCATTTTGATTGCAAGTTTGATTTTAGTCACAAAAAATACAACAGTCTAGATAAGTATATTTGCAATTGGGAATTGTGAACAAAAAATAGATTTGGTTACAACTTACAAGATCATGTTCAACTCTATAGTAACCTCTACAGCCAGAAGTGTGGGTCTCTTGCTCTAATGCCCTATTTTCCTTATTTAATTTTGCCTTCTCCTGCAACTCAATAAAAAATGGATGCTTAGATTGAAGTTGATTGTGTGCAAGGATTCAAAGTCAAATCTCATTTGATGATAACAAGTAGACTTGTCTTTCATTTTTACCTTGAATTTAGGGTCAGGTTGTATTCTAATGAATTCAACAATCAGTTCCATTTACTCTGATAGGAACATTTTCCATCCTCTCCTCATCCGTTTTGTATTTCAAATAATATTTTTTATACAAATTATATTTGTAAGTTCTCAAGCATTGAGATATTGCTTTATAACACCATTGTTCCACTGACAAATCTATTTGGTAGGTACGCTACAATAGATAAACAACACATTATTAGATACAACGTCTTATTTGAAGTTAAACTTATCATACACTTCTTCAACATACACCAATGACATTTAGAAAAAAATCCAATAATAATTTAGTTGATACACACATTGATTGCACTCCATATGTCTTTCTTAAGTGCTTTAGGCAGTTGTTTCCATTCCATGTGTTTGTGGGCACCATGTTTGGGCCTTGGGGGTGATTCGTGAGATGTGGGGTGCATGGTGTATGGTTGGACCATGCTCTTCCATAATGGATTTAGACATTGGAGATGGTTTACTATTTGCTGCTAGACCTTGTTTAGATGTTTGAAAGACATTCTTCCTCGAAGTGTTGGGTAAGTGTGGAGCTTGGTGACTTCATGTTGTTGATGCATGAAGGGAGTTTATGTGCTTGGAGTAGATTTGGGTATTTTGGAGGAGGTCACTAAGCCCTAGATAGCATGGGGTTTCTTGGTTGCTTTCATGGAGGTTTACATTTGACATGTGGACTCTTGGGTTGAGGGAGTGGATATGTAAGTGTGGGAGTCTTTAAGGCAACACATGACATTGGATATGCATTGTCCTTAAGGATACACATGACATTGGATATGCATTGTCCTTAAGGATACACATGACCTTGGAGATTCATTAGAGCTTTGGACCTTGGGTAGTAGTGCTCATGCCATGGAGGCAGTGCTTGTTAATAATTGTCACCTTTGAGACTCACACATGTCACTTAGATTAGAGTGCTTCAAATGGGTGGACTACTCGTGTCTTGCAATTTTTCTTGTAGTGGACTTGGTCCACTTGTTATTGCAAAAGCCCCTTTACCTCTCATATAAATAGAGGAAGGAATGAGTTGTTATTATAGTCGATCATGAACTTGTGCATATTCCTTTTCATACTTGGGTTAGAGATATAAGAGCAGTGCTACTCTCTCTCTCTCTCTCTCTCTCTCTCTCTCTCTCTCTCATTCAATATTCTTTGTACTTTATGTGTTTTTGTTTTAATGTGTTAGGGTTTCTTGGAGCATTCACCTGAAAACTTCATATATATAAAGAAGAAATGAAACCCATGAACAAAATCACAACCTATCATATAATTCTCCATGCTTTCAAAAATCCTAGATAGGGAAAAGCAAGAGAAACCCTAGCTCCACCAAAGATACTCCAACAATCAATATTTTTGAATATCTTTTTGGAATATCTTTTGTGGAGCTAGGGTTTCTATTGGTTTTATCTATCTAGGGTTTTGGATAAATTAGAGCATTATATGATGAGTTGTGATTGTGTTCATGGATTTCAGTTCTTATACACACATATGAAGTTCTCAACTGTCCAAAATTGTGTTATTTCAGATTTGACTTCCAGCTTACCATTGCCTAGCATACCTTGCACTAGTACAAAATGAGAGATTAGTGACTACACACCTAAAAAATTAGTCACCACAATTATTTCAATTGAATTACTACTAAATTTGAGAAATTTTAAGTGACCCAACAAAAGACGACTAACTTAAATGACTAATTTAGTTTAAGGATAAAATATACAACTAGATAATAAGTGACCCAACTAAAAATGACTAACTTAAATGAGTAATTTAGTCTAGGACTAAAATATATGACTTGATAATAAGTGGAAAAATAAAAAATGACTAATGTAAATGACTAATACAGCCTAAGAATAAAAATATTACCAACTAACAAGTAAAACAAGTATATGAATTAATCATTTTTAATTGTATCACTCTGAAAATGGAAAATTGCAATTTTGATACTGAAGTGTTAGATTAACCATGGTTAAGGCCTCAAGTGCCATACATGGTGAAAAAAACCTCCTAATGATATTGGGGCCAAACTTATATGCCCCGAGACCTAACTATGGCACACAAAACCTTCAAATAACACCCATAACGCACTTGAAGACTAGATATATCTTAGATAGGATATGTGTGGTCATGGTTTGAGGCCTTATTCATGTCCATTGAACTAGAGAAGTTTTGTTTAGGGGCTAAGGATCTTGTTTTCCTTCCCTATCCATCGTAGAGGTCATAAAATCCATTCTTATTATGCAAAACATACTAATTGTGCCCATCTTCCCATTTTAATATCTGGTTCATGGACATTAGACATGAGAAAAACTTGTTTTAGGCCTAAGGCACTTTTTCATTCCTTTTCCAATATATAGGCCCTAACTCCCATATATGATGTGGAAAACCTCATAATCGAGCCCTTATCCTAGATGGAGGCCTAAAATCCCTCAAAGAAGATTTATATTGTTCTTTATGGTCTTTTTCATGCAGTGTAAGCCAAATAAGTTTCATATTGGGCTTGAGGTCATTCCTTTCATCCCTTTGCCATGGTATAAGCCTAAGGCCCATTCTTACTATGTGAAACATATTAATGTCACTAAAGATCCCCCATAGAGGCCTAAGATCCCCTATAGAGGTCATGTGTGGTTCTTTGAGAACTACTTCACAAATCTTAATCATCAAATATTCAAATAAGGCATAAGCCCCTTATGTTCCTATTTTGACAAAGCCTGCACTTGTAAGCATCATATGTGATTTGAAAACCTCCTAATTTCATTAAGGTCCAATGATGAGGCTCCAAGACCCGATCGTGGTGTGTAGAACCTTTGAATGTTAGACACATCCCTCCTAGAGGCCAAAGAATGAATTTCCCTTAGAGAATATAATTAATGTGGTGATTTGAAACCCTTTTAACAACCACTGATTATTTAGGACTTAAGTCCCTTTTTCTAATTTCCTTCCTTGGCCATAGTAAAGGCCACGAGACCCATTCTTATTATGCAAAACACATTGAATGCCTATATTACCAGCTAGAGGTCTTATTCATGGAAATTGAGCATGAGAAATATTAATTTAGGGACTAAGGCCCTTGTTTTCCTCTCCTAACCATAACATAGACACTAACTCCCATATGTAGTGATAAATACCTCATATGGTGCCCATATCCCGACTTAAGACCAAATATACATTAAAGAATATCTATGTGGTTTTTAAGTCTAACTCATAGCCCTTGATACTAAAGATCTTTTTATAAGGCACAATGCCCTTGTTTACCTCCCATACTCATGGTACATTCCTTGACTCATATACATGGTGTGAAAAAATTCCTAATAGAATTGATATCCCATATACCCCTAAGATTATTTAGAGAGGACCTATGTGATTTTTCAATGCCAATTCATAACCCTTGAACATGAAAAACATAATGCCAAATTCATAACCCTTAAAAATAAGAAGCTTCATTTTAGAAATAAAAACCTTTTTTCCTTTCCCTCATATTAATTTTTATCATACTAATTCTTATTATGCCCTTCACTTGTACTAATTCTTATTATGTATTTCCCTCATACTAATTCTTATTATACAAAGAATATTAATGGTTACATATTCCTAGTCTACAACCCTTTTCCATGTCCATTGGTAAAGGCCTTGAGAATTATTCGTGTGAAAAATCTTGTTGATCAACAAAGGAGGGAAATGAGGGTAGCAATGACACCAATGAGGTTCAGCGTTTCACAGGAGGAGCGTGGGCGCGTGCAGGAATGGGAGGCAGAGGCAGAGGAGCTGGTTGAGGAGTGTGAGGATACCACCACTGTCACCACTACCACATATATTGAATATGAGCATGAGAGGGTCCATCATGAGAATGCAAAGTCTCCAAAACCTCAGATGAGCGGTAACTCCTACATAGTCAGTAGTTGGTATACCAAAGACTCAAATTTTGCCATGATTATTTCAAGGACCTGGAAGGATTTGGAGTAGCGGTCCGAGATCTGTATGAATACTTTTTGAAGTCATCAGAACTCGTAATGAGGTGTCCAGGCTTTTAGAGACCCACTTCCAGTCCACCATTGGGAAACCCATGGGTACATTATTTAACTCTCTCTCAATCCATCAGAAGTTCTAGATTTAGTGTAATTTTATTGTAGTTATGATGGTTTGTTGAATCCCATTTCTAGGCTATCTTGGACCAAATTTGATAAAGCAAAAATGTAAAGACAATTCAATTTAGTTTTTTTTTTTTTTTTTGGGGGGGGGTCCACTCACAGAAACAGAAAACCACTTTGACCATGTCTAATCTCTTTGAAAGGAAAATATAGTGACTGAGGTTGGTGGTGCACTTTTAGATATCGATGTGAATTTTGTCGGAAACAATGTAGGTAGGCAGGTAGAGTTTGATGCCATCAACCTTTACCTATTTTATTGTTCTTAACATAGTTCCTTTGAAACATAAATTCTTGTATCTTTGCACACAAATGGCTTCTGTCATGAGGCATGTCTTTCCAATAAGGATTCGGTATGACATATACTCATTTTCAGCATTTGATATTAGTTCTGCAGAACCAAGTAGTCCTTGTATCCTTTCAATTCTCTCATCCCGTTGTGGTTAGAAATGAGAGACAATCAACATCTTCAAGTTAATGCTTATCACCACCAAGGTTGTGGGTTTCCCATGGAATTTGAATTCCAGACATCAAAATTGAGCAATATTTGGAGATAACTTTTAAGTATATGCATTTTAGTCCCTGTGTTTTTGTAGTTGCATATGCATATATCAATCGCTTGTTTCAACTCAATTCAGGGTTTTGGATTACTTCTCATAATGTACATAGACTTCCAATTAGTGTGATGGTCGTTGCCAAGTTTCTTGATGATATCTAAGTATCTTAGACTTGGTTATCTATTAATATTCTATTGTTGGTAATACTTCCAATTTTTATCCATGTTTCCTTATTTTCAGGGAATCAAAGAAATCAAAAGTATAAAAATATGTTCCATATTTTTAGGAAATCAAAGAAATAAAAAGTATAAAAATCGTGGCTCTATTTTTTAGGATTTTTTAAAGATCTAAAAAATGATAACAATGAAAAATTATTAGGGATAGTGTTTGAAATCATCCATAGATTTTAACTTCCTTGAAATGTATTGAAGGTGCCTTGTTCCATATTTATGTTTACAGTCATTTCCTATTTTTCTCTGGCTCAATGTTGTACTTTTGTTAGTGGTGAATATGAGTTAGTGTTTCTCTAGTGAACTGTGATTGAATTTATGGTTAATATATGATTCATTAATTTCAAAGTAATGTCATTCTATAGTGGAGGTAGAGAGGGATGTTAGCTTGAAGAATATTTGTACCAATACTTTCATTCAACATCTGTTAGGAAAACCAAAATTGTTTCATAATGGAAATCCATGTTAAAGTTCAATACTGTAATTCATTAGAGATCCTTAGCCAAAGAAAATGGCTTGTAAATGAGACCTTAAATATCAATGTTACTGGAGACCTTGAAATGAAGAAAAAATGACTTAAATGAACCCTTCAGTATATTACTTTTGTTTTCCTCATATTTTTTCCCTGTATCTTTTGCACAAGCATTTGTCTTTACTATTGGAATCTGAGTAAGGTTGTTTTGTATTTCAGTCAAAAATAAACTTTAGCATTTTGTTGAACCCATGAAGCTATGGGTTGAGCACCTTTCATGTAGGAAAAAAACTTAGTGAGCGAGGGTTTCTAATCCTCTACAATCTCATAGCTCTGGCCATGTTTTGCATTTTTATTGCTTATAAATTATGCAGGTGATATGCTTAATGCTTCTAAGCTCTAGAACAAAAACCTTTGTTGTCAATGTTTAACATATGTCTAGAATTGTCATCTTCTTTTTAGCACAATCTTCAAATTTCAAATTTTTAACGTTTTCTATCAGCTTATTAATTTTAGAGGACTTCATTTTGTTTATGTACATGAACTACAACAATATGTATTATGCAAAAGTAGATGGAAACAGATTCATGAGATGTAGCAGGTAATTAAAAGAAGAAGACCTATTAAAAAAAAAAACCTTGAATTTGATGGGCAAAGAACTCCTTATGAAGTTGTAACTACTGATGAGTTAGAGATTGAAATTGATGCAAGAAGCAAGGATGATTATCTCACAAGTAATTCATCAGAAGTAGATATTTTGTGGAAATTCAAGGTACCAAATGTGGTTGTTGTGACCCTAGTGGAACATGTCTCACTAATCAAAAATCCACCACAGAGGATGTCAGAGATTCCTGAGCAAAGGTAACTTGCCTTTGTGCTTATTGTTCTGGTTATTTTTCTCATTATTTTTTAACATTGAAGGATGACATCCATAGTTAATTTGGTGGTATTTAAACTAGAAAATACTGGAATATTATCGAAAGGATAGAGCTACGAAAAATATTACATTTTTTATTGCATAATGATTTAAAGTTCCTCCTCTCTAGAAATTTTGTCTCAAAGGTGAAATCCAAGTGGAGACTCTTGTTGCCTACAAAATGCATCAATTTCAAATTGAAAATGGACATTAAACAATTTAAATATTTTCTATAGAATTCCAATCCAAGCTCAAGGCCCTCTTGGAGTTGTTAAGCTTGAATATAAGTCATCTAATAAGTTTTATCCAAGGTGCCTTCTGGAGGAATGGAAGGGAAAAAATCTTAATCTAGGGGGGAATTCATGGATGATTAATCTAGAGTTCTTCTGAATTAGTTCCCTCCAATAAATTGTGATCAGGAAATTCTTAAGGAAATGTAAGAGCATGAACCCATAACATCAATTGCACCCTATTTAATATAACTTGAAACAAGCTTGGAAGTTGCTCGTGCTACATAATTTATTTCAATTTCCATTCTTCCCCAGTTACGTCTAAAGGATCAACTGTCGAATATTATGCACAAAAGACTTTTACCTGTCAAAAATTTATATCTCTGATTGGAATTTCATACATGTCATCTAAAAAATGGCAATAATGGTGCTTCTGGTGTTGTTTCTTTCTCAATGATTTATTCTTACAATTATTTTAGCTTCATGTTTATCCACCTGTCTTCTGATGATATCTCTTGATCATATTACAAAGCGTTGTAGAATATGGTAGATAGTGTGGCTTTCAGAATGGAGTTGTGATGGCCATGCTCTTACATGAAATTCACATTCTATTAGGCATGGCCTTTTGTATTTGTTTTGCAATGTACCTATTGCAGATTTATCAAAATGTAATTGAAATATTCTTTCAGTTCTAGCTCAAACCTTTTATGCTTTGTTTCTATATGTGCATTTTAACTCATATACCGTTTGTAGTGCTACTAAAACCAATGCTAAAAAAAATAAGCATAAGTAGTTCTACTAAAACCAAAATATATGAAACTTGCACCTTGAGACTATGCATGTATTCCTTAGAAACTCCCCATGCAAATAAACCACCAACTACCAGGCTCACCCATGATAAGCTCATGCTTGTTGCACAACGTTCTGACACAATAAATAATCATTGCTACTCCTATGAAATTATGAATGTACCCCCAAATACCTCTATCATCATTGCAAAACATGAGTTTAAATACTTCAAAAGCCCCCATGGAATCTAAAGCTTCTTGGATGTCGCTATCACTTTCTTTTCATTGTAATTGCTTACAACATCAACAATTGAGTCTCCATGGCATTGTAGTCTCATCATTGAAATGGGTGTAATTTCTTCTTCTTCTCTTCTACTCACATTAACTATTGTTTCCTAAAGCAGTTACATAGGTTTTATTTTTAAAAGATAGGCCCATAAATGCATTTCCTACATATTTAACTTAGTTCTAAAATATCAGGTCTAGAAATGCATGTCCTACTCATCTATCTTTGAAACAAGAAAAATCATATTATATGTTGGAATCTAGATTAGGTACAAGGAAGCATGTCTTAACCATAGTTTTAAAAATTGAAACTGGTGACCAAACCAGTCCACCTAATAAATCATGTTTCAAATTGGAACTGGTTAAACCGGCACTGATCAAATCTCAATGAATTGATTTAAAAAAAAATACATGAAAATAATATTTTTTAAGAAAAAACTATCTTTAATATTTAAAACCATGAGACATAATATGCAATTTTTTCTCATCTATATACCATGTAAAGGTGAATGTATAAAAATGGAACTGAGCGCAATACATATCGTTGACAAAACAAATAAGCAATGAGGCTCTAAATGGCTTATAAAATCCAAAAACAATGCTACAAGCTATGGGGGCATTGGCTTAATACAAGACTAAAATTCTACTAGTACATATCAATGATTAACATGATCATTCCTCATCATGATCAAATTCATCACCACTACTAGACACAGGATCATCAATAGGAACTACATAAACATCATATGGATCAGAGTTTGAGGATGCCTCGGCCTCATCTGCAACCTCTGTAGTAGCACTGCCACCAATAATAAGAGAAGTGGACCTAATGGAAGCACGAGTTGGTCCAGTTGCATGACTAGTGCATTCCATTGGTTGTTTGTCTTTTCTTGATGCAGCTACTAGTTCTAGTTCCGATGGTGCTACCAAATCTGTTTCATCCCCCCCAATGCCATGTCAATATCAAAATCAACCTCAAACCCAGGATCTTCTATCTCCTCTACCCATTCTGATGTTGGATCAATATCATCCAACACAATGGGATCTAGATCAGGTCTTTGGTTCATCATTTGGTTGTGCCTTAGTCGAAGGTTGTATTGCATGAAGACAATATCATTTAATCATTTTTGTTCCAAAAATTTTATCTTCTTCGTGTGTATGTGCTAAAAAACAAATCAATTTCTCTCACAACCTGAAACACTGCAAGTTTGGCTAAGGACTCTAACTACAAACTTTTGCAATTGAGGACATTGGCTGCTAAATGATTCCCACCAATGTGCTACAAAGAAAAGGACATTAATTAGTAATTTAGTTCATTTCATTACTTTTTACAAGTATTCACAAACAATTTGAATTGTAAATTTGTAAACAACTGAACTTTAAAATAAAATAAAAATGGAATTTCCTGACTGGTTGGTCGACATCTCTTGCCATCTTTGCTAAATTTTTTCCAAAGGTACCTGCTTCCATTCTAAAAAGAGTAAGCTATTTATATATTTCCAACTGGTCTGCATGGCTAGGGACCATGCCCTCCAAGAAATCATACAATCCACCTCTGACCTCCCCAACCTGCAGGTATCCTAGCCAAGATTTATAATGATACTTTGGGTTCAAAAAATACCCAATTGCATGTATAGGTTGATGGAGTTGATTGTTACATATGTTATCAATGATCTCCCATATACTCCCATATTTAGCTAACTTATCCTTGTAAGTTTCCCGTATCTTCTCCTTTTCCTGATCCTTAGCCTCATAAATGTAGCCCATGGCCAATTTTCCCCATCCACCATCTGTAGCATATTAACAAGGGGCTCGATAATTTTCACAAGCTCTGCAGACCTTTTCCAAAAATAATTGTCAAAATTTTTCTTTTTGGTGTCTTTGTCATCTTGTCTACAATCCCACCGAGATGAAGTCCAATCATTAAATGAAAACATTTTCTGCAAGTTTTTTTGGTTGAGAATTGAGTCATTGCAATGTGAGGAAGTGAGTTGCAAGTCTCATAATTGTAGGCCTAACAAGCTCTTTTCCCTTAATGTTTTCCCTAATTAGGCTCAATACCCATGAGTGGTTGTAGATGTATTTTGTAATGCACTTGGCATGCTCTACAATGTTTTTTACCCACTTCACTTTTCCTATGTCCTCAAGCATGAGGTCTATGAAATGTGCAACTCTATTGGCTTGAGGAAGGCTTGCGATTGATCCCCATCTGGATACTCATCTCCATAAAGTTCCAAAAGATATTGCTTTCTTTTATATGTTGTGCGTCCTTGGTCACCCACAACGAAGCGTACTTCGCTGCCTCTGGAAGGTCCAGTGCGACCGAAGGGAATTGGATGTCTTCTGGTAGATCCCATGGCACTAACACAATTGAGAGCAAGAGCCACACGTAGTGGAACGTCTTGCCTTGCTCCTGTGACTTGCGACAGTTCACAAGGAACTCACTGCATAGATAATTCGCCCAGTTGAATGGGACTCCTTCAGCGCATTGGGCTGCTAGTGCAATCACAGGTGCAGGCACCTCATCTGTGTGACACTTCCGCATCACCTTCCCTGCTAATATTTGCATTGCTACCTTGACTACAAGGTTGTTAAGGGAAAATTTTAAGAACACCCCCTAAATTTACATGTATAATAAATGGGCGAATCTCCATGGTATATAGGAAAAATGGAAGGCGGTTTTATCAATAATATGATATGTATATATAATTTTTTGGCGAATCTCTCACAAGGCATGGCGAATATTTTACTCAATTATAAAATCTTGTGTTTATTGAATACACAAATGAAATCATTGCATTTCTTTAAAATATCTTTTGAAATCAAAATTACCGAAATTACATATCGATAATCTAGTGGGTGTAAGATAAAATTCACGCGTGCCATTCACAGAAAGCATGAGAAAAAACATAATACTATATATAAAACCAAGAAAAATTCAAATTCATCACTTCTAGGGACCTCATAACCACCCTGCCAATACACAAGTATGTTCCTGTTTGCAATTAGAAAAGTTACCCAAATTACAATCTGTTTACTCCACTTCTAGGGACCTCGTAACCACCCTACCAATACACAAGTATGTTCCCATTTGCAATTAGAAAAATTACCCAAATTACAATCTGTT